>CM046425.1:56691902-56857393 GCA_025506505.1 Flaveria sonorensis | reverse complement strand
ATATGCTTTCTGTATGCTTCTTGACTGACCAAAGAGTAAAACATAAAATGTTGTGTGTCATTGTTGTGAATTCCAGATAATTTGGAGTGCAGCCAGACACATAAGGAAGAAGACAACTTCCCAGACTTTACAAAATTTGATCCTTCAAGATTTGAAGGAACGGACCCACGCCATTCACTTATGTTCCGTTGGAGGCGGTCCTAGGATGTGTTTAGGGAAAGAACTAGCCCTGTGCAAATACTTGTGTTCCTACACACATTGTGACTAAGTTCAAGTGGGACCTTCTGATTCCCAATGAAAAATAGAGTACGATCCTTTGCTACCCCGGTAAAAGGACTCCCAATTCGACTCCATCCTCATCAAGTTTGATGATTTTCTATCAAGTATGTATCAGTTTTGTTATGTTACTTAGTATCAATGCTAAAAGATTATTAACATCAATTAGTTTGTACATAGTTGAGCAAAAACAAAAAAAATATATTCAAGCTTCATTTAGATTTATGAACATATTATAAACAAAAAAACCGGTGGGTGTTTGATTCAGGTAAATTCTCACTTACAGAAGTTGATTTTATTTCTTGTTGAATCCAAACAATGATTTAATGGCATTTAAAGCGTTCTCATTGATGAATGATTCGTCATATTGTTTAACCGGGGATCAAACTCCTCAGATTTTCTTAGATTCTCTAGATCCGGGTCGGTACGGATCCGCTGCAATGTTAGTAATAGTTGTTAAAAGCTTGTTAACACAAGATACGATAACTAAAAATAAAAATAACGGCTCCAAGTACCTTGAAATCTTCATATCCCGCTGCAGAGCATCTTTTAGAGCTGAAAGTCCAGCTTGTATCTGTCATTTGCATATTAAAGATGAGCAGGTTTTAGCTATCACATGTGCGTTAGTCGAATCAAAGGGTGGGAAACAGCTAATTCCTTGTTAAGGGGTCGAAACCCTAAGAAAAGGTTGACCTGAAACACCTTTTTATCCATTTCTTTTACCTTTGAACAAGCAATTAGTGTGAATGTGACGGAGTTTGATTTGACCTGTTTTCTTTACCTGATTCTTTTGACCTTACACATTTGACCCATAGAAAGCGACAGTATACCACATCAACTCATTCATAAGTCAAAAATGCCACATGTAATTTTAATATCATACCTGGTTAAGCTTGGAATAGCAGCATGCAACATTGTAACTTGCTATTGAACTTCATTAGACTCTGGTTTTGACCCCAAAACAGACTCATTTTTCCAATGCCTCGTCATACTTTCCACTCCTAAACAAATACTCAAGAGAAATTGTCATATAAAAGCGCCCCCTTCAATATGTAGAAGCAAATTATCAGCTTATTGAATCCACCAAGAAAATTCAGACTGAAATAAGCAATCTCAATCCACTTAAGGAAAACAATTTATTTCACCCTAAAGACAAGATAAGCCCTTTTTCACCTAAAATGAGCAGAAAAGTTGTTTAAATAAGCAATCCTAAACACCCCCTAAAAGTGGTTATTCAGAGGTTATTTACTTATAAAGCTGCAAGCCTTCACGAAGCTCCCTTTCTCGAGTTTCCTTTGTTCCTTCTTCCCTCAAGTAATTTTGCATCTGAATAAAAGAACATCGATCCAAACACGGACAATTTAGCAACAAACATTAGAATGCATGCTTCACTGTAATTTTGGGCAAGGAAACTTACTTGGATTTCTCTAACTTACTGCTAACTACTCCTGAATTTCTCTCAGCCCTAATGATCTCCTTTCTGTCAGCTCACCCATATCTTCCCTCTTCCCTACAAACCATATCATATAATTCAAAAAAAAGATCAAGGGAGAAAAAATGAAAACATCTACAGTTTGTATCTTTTTTTGTAAATGACTAAAGCTAGTTACAAATGTTCAGAGTGTGTTTGAGAATGCTAACTAAAATTGTTTATCGGCTCATTGTGTTTCATACAGCAATAACTGTTTTAAGATGTTTATAAATTGCCTATCCAAACAGCTTTTCTTGTTAATTATGAGTGAAATAAGTTGTTTCAAATGAACAGTTTCAAGTTTTTAGTTCAAAAGGCAATCAGAAACACCCCACCTTAAGAGAGTATCATTATAGGTGAGAGTAAATAGTAAACTGTGAACTAACCATATCTTTTTTGCATTCTCATATACAAAGGCCCAATTCTTTGGCGAATGGTGTACATTGTTCTTCCATATTCAGCTGCAGGCCATATTTCTGTTCCAAACATCGCACTGCAACATTTTAGCATTTGATTACAACATTTTCAACACACCATTTTCATAAAGAATTCGCGAAAAAAGATCTTAGGATGCAAGAGGTCCATCCGTACATAGACAAGATAAAATCGCTCGTTTATAAGCATTCAACCAACATGTTAAAACAATGCCCTAGAAGGCAAAACAGCATTTGTGTTTCCCTTTCAATTACATGATATGACTAAGGTTATAATAGGTTCATTATGCTAGAGAATCAATGGTTTCTACCCAGATTTATGTATTACTCTGCAAAGCATACTAATGACACTTGCATAACTTTTTCTACACAAATCAATAGAAAGAAAGATTATGACTTAATGCTGAAAAGATCAGAGAAACAATTGCACAAAAGACTAAAATCTGCATATCAATACAAATTTTCATATCAAAATGGCTACAAATGACTTAAGCATTTCATCGAATACCTGGTGGCCAAAACTCTATCCCCAACGGTGAACATCTTAGTCTTATCAGCAGATCCTCCATGCAATTGCATCAATGTAGGTTCCACCATCTCTACCCTTAGCAAACTTCAAACCAAAAGGCTGCTCAATCTCAACCTCATATTCTTCATACTTCTCTTCTTCCGCTGGCGATTCCTCCGCACCATTTTCACCCGATGCTCTAACAATCAAAACCGACTGTTTCCCAGATCTCGAATCACATAACCTGATTGAAGCCCTCAGAATTTGGGGATTCTTGCTCAATGTTTGCTTGAATTGAGAGGTTGTCAAAGATAAAGTCTGCTTTGTTGGTGAGTTTGGTGTTCTGGGTAATGGTGGTGAAGAACAGAGATGGTAGCTGTTGGGGGCAGTTGCCATTGTTGATTCAGTTGAAGTATGACTGCAATTGGAGCTCAAAGTGGTCATTGGGGATGAATGGTTATTGGATTGAAGGAAGAAAGATTACAGTTGAGTGATCAGTGGTTGTAATGGACTGTTGGGAATTCAGTTATCTGGTGATACGTGTCAGCTCGTGGGTGGATCGAAGTCTTAACAATATTGGGAATGTTATCCATGATTAGGAATATTATCCATGATATTCGATGCCTTCTTTTCAAATTAGTTTTATGATGAATTCTAGGACAATTGTATAGTTGGAGTATTGATTATTTAGTAATTGGACGGTTGTATAATCAAATTTTATATCAAATTTAAAGCAAAGGATACACATGTACTTTTTTATTTTTAACGTATTTTAGTTTTTAGATAAATGTTTTTTCCCGAGACCTATTATCACCCTTGACACATGCTCTTTCACATTGATCAGTATAAAAGGTATTTACGGGTATTACATATTCTTCATTGTATTACTGATCCGCTTCTTTTTCTTTCATATTAGATCACATTTTTTTACAGGCTCAACCGTTAAAGAGGACTTAGAAGCAATATTTATATAATGTTAATATGATTGATATTATTTTGAATATTTTACTCTTTCTATAAAGCATGTGATAAAAACTTTAGATATTACATTATGTAATTTTAATAAAAAGTGGTAAGTTTTACATGGTAAAATTTAGTAATATACGATAAAACATGAGAGATGAACATTTTCTAAATAATTAAGCATGTACGGATCAAATCTTATATATTAAAAATCATATAACATGATGCCTATATGTAATTGCATTATATATTAAAAATCATACAACATGATGCATACATGTAATTGCATTTTAATGATTACATTCTTATTTTATATATAATCTTGTAATGGCAATGCTTCCCCCACATATAAATTGCTAATAAATTAATAGATACTATATACATGCAAGAATGTCTCCGCTATTTTGGATCATTATCATCCACGTGAGGGATAAAGGTTTGAAATATGTTTCTCGTTTGGGTAATGTTCATCCTTGTAATGGTGTGAGTGGTACTTATAATTCCCCTAAGTACTCCTCTAACTACTTTTAATATTCTTGACATCTTATTTTTGTCTTTAACTATTCTATATTAATTACATGTTGTGGTGGTAATGATGTGAGTCGTGCTTATAATTACCCTTTAAGTATTTTAAAATTCTTGTCATCTTACTTTTATCTATAAATATCCTTAACTACTCTTGTTAGTGACGTGGCTTGTTTTAAGTATCCTCAACCAATTATCTTTTTTTATTAAGGATACAATTTATATCAAAATACAAAGAAAACTAACATTTCCATCAAATAAAAAACAAAGCATTACATAATTCAAGTATAATAACTATAAATACAAAACATAAAAAGATTACATGGATATAAAATTAAGCTACTCCTCATCCAACTCGAAGTACAATAAATCTAGAGTAACAAGATGTTCTGCAAGATCAAATTGAAGTCAGAGATGAGATTTGCATCTCTCAACTCCGAAAGAACATTAACGTCAAAAATGACTTGACCAGAGGATCCCTTGCGTTGACAGATGATATTGCATTTTCGTCATCTTATTAGACGGATGATTACGGGTGATATGTACTTAAAGGGGTAGGATAGAAATTTATTTATTTTTTCAAAAGAAAATCTCAACACTCAAATTACTTTCAAAAAGCAAGGGTTATTATCCGTGACCACTACCCGACGAGGTACCTGCCTAGGGGGTGACGGTGTATCTGTGAACTCCTCTATGCCCAATAGAAGGCTAAGTCTTGCTTGAAACTAACAAATCAACAAGTCTGAAAGCTTTTTTCATATAACTATCAATACCTAAATAAATTTAGTCCTTAACGTGTCAATCATACCATTTTTTTGAGTCACCGTCATGTAACAACCAAGATATGTATGAATGAATTTTTTAAATACAATCTTTCATTTCAATACACACAAATCTTTATAAAAGCCATCAACACTTTTCATATAATAGTCATAGCAAGTATTTACAACCACTCACAAACAAAAAATAAACACTCGACTATCCAGAAACAATTAAATTATATAAACACACGTGCAAAGGGCGTGGCGCTATTTGAATCTCATCTATAGTAAATCAAATCCTCTTTCTTCAAAACCCCAAACCCTCCTGGCGGCTGAAGCTCCTTACGTTCCATCTTTTCTAGGGTTTCTCTTTATCCCCTTTCAAAACCCTAGATTTACAGGGGTTTCGCGCCCTAATTTTGAAGATCTATCCACCTGTTAGCTCCAATTATGGCCTCTGTTGCTCCTCCTGCAGATCGTATCCTTTTGTTTACGAGTAATTTGTTGTTGATGCATCGTGATTCGAACTGTGTTGCTTGTGGGAAGTTCGAATCTTGTGTTTATTGGATATTTGTGTTGTGTGGATGCTGGTTTGTATGTTACATGAAATTGAAGTTCGAAAATTCATCTACTTTCAACTTATGTATTTGATTTTGTTCTGTTGTTGTTGTTTCATGTTCTGTTGGATCTTGATTTGGGTAACTGTTATATGAATTTTATGTCTAGGGCTTAGAAGCTTGGTGTGTTTATGTATATTGTTAATTTCTTTATGTTGATTCAACTTACGAATTGAATTTTGAAAGAAGTAGATTTCCTTTACTTCTTCTGCTACAGAAGCTGCTGGTTTGCTCAAGAATCTATCACTGGATACTCAATCAAAGACATCAGAAATTCCTGAGCCCACTAAGAAGGTGAGTCATAGGGTTTAATCAACAATATGCTATACTGTTGTATTTTTAAATGTTATTTGTTAGTTTATTGCTCATATTTTTAGAGACTAGTTTCACGCTAAATGTGTGTGATTATTATGTAGCCTTCAGGTAATACTCCCAACAATGGGAATGGTCAGAATCAACCTTTAGATAGGTGTGTTACCCCTGTAATTCCAGATTTCATGGATCCGACTGTGGCTTATTATCCCAATGGTTATGCTTCTCCTGCTTATTTTTACGGAGGTAATTGATGTTGATTTATATGTAGATCACTAGATCAGGAAGCTGTTTTTCTATCTTATATACATAATTTTTGTGCAAGCTTGCTACTTTTTGATTAAAGATCGTTAATTGTTATAGATGTCTTTTTTTAGGTTACGACGGGAATACCAAGGATTGGGATGACTATTCAAGATATGTTAATCCTGATGGAGTTGACGCGTCCCATGTAAGATTTTGCTTGCATTGTTTTTTGTTATAACTAGCTGAAGTTTTTTGTGATAACATTGTTTATGATTTTGTTACAGGGAGTCTACGGGGATATGTATCATGGTTATGGTTATGCATCATATGGCCCTTATTCACCTGCTGGTTCTCCTCTGCCAACGGTTGGTCATGATGGTCAATTCTATGGAGCGCAACATTTTCAATACTCTAGCCCTTATTTCCAACCAATGACTCCAACCAGTGGACCCTACTCATCTGCTGCAATCCCTCCCAAGGGTGAGAATGCACCATCTGCAGGTGCTGACCAGCCACCTTTGACTGTTTATTCGACTAACAGTGTCAAGGGAACCACTGGTTCAGCCCTTGTGAGACCAACACCATATCAAAATTCAACGTTTAATGCAAATGGTTCATACAAAAGGGGCTCACAGAACGGATTTCAAGATCCAATATACGCTTTTGATGGGATGCACTCTCCAATTTCCTGGTCAGACGGCCCATTGTCCTCTGATGGACTAACAAGAAACAATTCCAAGTTTGTTACCAACGGGAATGGGGTTGCATCAAGAAATCAAAACCTTCGTTCTAATTCTCATGTCATGGTATGCAAACCTTTTATTTTTTAATCAGGTTTCTAAGAATATTAACATTTCTAAAAGTCTAATGTTTTGAAGTTGTAATCGTTAAAGGGTTTTCAGGGTCCAAGACCAATGTCAGGTGTAAAAACAGCAGGTGGGTATATGAACCAAATGTATGCAAACAAGTTATACAACCAGTACGGAGGGGATTATCGATCTTTCTATGGGTATGATTCACAAATTAATAGCCGTGATTGGTTAGCAACAGATAGCAAGTACAAGCCTAGAGGACGAGGCAACAGTTACTTCATATACAACAATGAAAACGGCGATGGTTTAAACGAGCTAAATCGTGGGCCAAGAACCCGATCCGTTAAGGACCAAAAGGTTTTGACGCCGATCACCCTGGCTGATAAGGGTCAAAATATTACTCTTACACCTACGAAAGATGTTGAAAAGGAGCCAAAGGTTGTGGAGAAGGTGGGATCAACCCCAAACCGTGAGGAATACAACCAACCTGATTTTCCTGACATTTATGAAGACGCAAAATTTTTTGTAATTAAATCATACAGCGAGGATGATGTTCACAAAAGCATAAAGTATAATGTTTGGGCCAGTACACAAAATGGAAACAAGAAACTTGATGCTGCTTACCAGGAGGCCCAACAGAAGTCTGCATTGTGCCCAGTCTTTCTTTTCTTTTCTGTAAGCATTTTGCATGTTTTGAATTCGACTTTGTTCTACTGCTTATTGTTTATATCTCACTATACAATCATATAATCTTTACGCTTTTAGGTCAATACAAGTGGACAATTTGTTGGTGTTGCCGAGATGGCTGGCCCAGTGGATTTCAACAAAAGCTTAGAATACTGGCAACAAGATAAATGGATTGGTTGTTTTCCTGTAAAGTGGCATATTGTTAAGGATCTGCCAAACAGCTTGTTGAAGCACATAATTCTAGAAAACAATGAGAATAAGCCTGTTACTAATAGCAGGGATACACAAGAGGTATTTTCTATTATAGAATTTGTTAGATATATCAATAATTCTAGTCCCACTGTTTAATCATTTACATATTTGTTTAGGTGAAGTTAGAACAGGGATTGCAGGTGTTAAAAATCTTCAAAGAAGAATCTAGAAAGCAATGCATTTTAGATGATTTTGACTTCTATGAGGACCGACAAAGAAGAATTCAAGAGAAGAAGGCAAAGAAACAGCAGTTTCAGGGAATTAAAGCAGAGGTTGTACACCTGAGTCCTCAGAAGTTCATCAGGAAGTTGTGAAGGAAGCTACTTCTGTTCATATAAACGGAGATGGGAAACCTGCAGAGAACAATATTACAGTAAATGGTGCTGCTAATGGTTACTGAATTCAGCCATCTGCATGGGTAGCGACGCCCCAACTATTTGAGTTATAAATTGTCAAGCTGCGTTTCTTGATAGTCGCTGCCTGACTGGATCCGTCCTTTGAGAATGTACCCAAGAAGTGTTTGGGAGGTTGCAGTGGCCATAGCTGTCATATTGGGTCTGGCATGTAGAATAGAGGGATCCGGATTTGAAAATGTTGTGGGTGGATCATGCCATGCCCATCTCTTTCTTTTTATATAGTTTTTCAGCTTCTAACAGGGTTTGGATCTTTTGTTATGTTGCTATCTGAATTGCTCTTTATGGTCTTTAATATCATGCTTTATTTTTTAAAGTTTAAGAGTGCATACGATAAGAGGTTTGTAGGTTGAACTTTGACTATAGATACCAGAAAATTCACACGAGCCTTAAATGGTGTGCTAACTATTCGAAATCAAGTTAAACACAGCTTGTGCTGGGTAGAGTTTTACAAGAACAACTAAAGATTTTAATTCCAGTGGGTACAATGACTGAAATTGAAGACTAAAGGTAAGAAGACAGAGACAAGTATCAAGGAAAAAGAATTTGTGATGATTTACCCTCTGTGAACCGAATCGTTAGAGCTCTACAAGAAAAGTTAGAAGGGAATTTTTATGTATATTTGAAACATTTTTTTTTCACTTTTCTGTCATTTTATATTTTTAGATTTGTGAAACCCCTTTCCCTAGAACTCTAGAAGGTTCAAGGGCTTATGTTGAAATAAGGACATAGCTTTTGTTTTAGCATACTTCTACTTTTGTTTTCATAAATGATCATCTTTGTTGTCAACAAACCAAAAGGAAAACCACAACGCTCTCTTGGGCTTGTAAGTTCATTTCAGGTATCTGCCAGATAAGTGTTAATTCAACGTCTCAACAAAATTTAACACTTGTTTTGTTTAATTTTTACAGCTGCAAAACCCACTAAATAACCCAGTTTGAACCACATTTACATTCTGACATGCACAGAAAAGTATCACAGATTTTAATTTGCAGGTCACAGTTTCCTAAGATCTGTATAACTGTGATGCTAATTATTTTGGTCAATTGCCCATTTTTCAGCTGGTTATCTAAATGCTATCATTTATTTCAATGATGCTGTTATTAGATATGTTTAAAGCATTAATAAAAACAATATATCTGCAACTGATCAGAAGCATCAAAAATCAACTAATACTTTCCACTTGCCAATTGCTAACATCCATTCACATTTGCACTATGTATTGCTGATCTAGAATTACAAGAAATGATAGCCAGAGAAAGAAACTAGACACCACGCACAATGAGACAATACAATACTGAAAAAAGAGCTAAAAAGAGTGAAAGCTCAAAACCAAACAAAAAGAAGAAAAGGTTAAAGCTGATTAAAAAAAAAAAAAACTAAGCAGAATCGAAAGAGGATATTGAAGCTAAAACACTATAAAGAGGCCTGAAACATCACAAAAAAAACATTGGGATTCTAAAAGATCACATTTACCTATTTTGCTAGTTGCAAAACTTTTCTTCTTGTACTTTTTCCCACCTTTGACTATATGGGTAAAAATCAACCCAAAAAACATTGCTATATTCTAGCAAGCATTTGCAACCCCATTTAATACACCATTCATTTCCGCTGGTTTAGCAACGTCATCTTGCACATTATCCACAAGTTTGACCTCATTAACCAAATCTGACATACCATCAACTGATTTCAAAACCACCCCTTCAATTCCTTCTTTGATCTTATCTGTGATTGGTTTTCCTTCCCATGACTAAAAACACCAAAAACTATGTCATAAATCCCATAATCATCCATTCAGGCAAAATATTTAATAAAATCAACCTACCTGTTTTCTGAAACTGTTGCTGCTTTGCCTTTTTCTGCTGAATCTTCTTCTGTCGATCCTCGTAAAATCAAAGTCATCCAAAATGCATTGCTTGCTTGAATGTTCTTTAAAAATTTTAATCATCTGCAATCCCTGAACTAACTTTACCTGAACATAGAAAAAAGATCAATCAACCTAAAAGCAATTTAAATAAAATACCAGACGTATGTTCATAATTTACTAAAACCATACCTCTTGGGTATCCCTGCTGTTCGTAACAGGTTTATTTTCATTGTATTCAAGAATGATGTGCTTCAACAAGCTGTTTGGTAAATCCTTAACAATATGCCACTTTACAGGAAAAGCATCCAATCCACTTATCTTGTTGCCAATACTCTAAACTTTTGTTAAAATCAACTGGTCCCACCATCTCAGCTACACCCACGAATTGTCCACTTGTATTAACCTACAGCATTTTAATAAGTCATCATTACAATGAAAAAACAACAAAATAATATTAATGAGTGACAGAAAATCTTACTGAGAAAAAGAGAAAAACAGGGCACCCTTCAGATTTCTGCTGAACCTCATGGTATGCAGCATCAAGTTTCTTGCTTCCATTTTGTGTGCTAGACCAAACATTATACTTAATGCTCTTATGAACATCATCTTCACTATAAGACTTGATTATAAAGAACTTGGCATCCGCATACGTTTCAGGAAAGTCTGTCTTGTTGTATTGCTCTCTATCTGGTATCACCTTGACCTCTTTGACTTCTATTGACTCGTCTTAACATCATCAGAAGATGAGAACTTATATTTTGACCCTTAACAGCTATTACAATTGGTGTTAATGGTTTTTGGTTCTTGGTGGTTCTAGCCCTAGGACCCGGTTTAGCTCATTAGACCATCATTATGTTCGTTGTTGTACCCAAATAAACCACCAGCTCGCACTCTAGGCTTGACCTTGTTATCAACACTTAACCACCCACGCCCATTAGTATGTAAATCATAAGCATTGATTCCATAACCATAACCAGACCCGTACGTGTTTTCCATATTGACTATATAACTTGTTCGGGTACATTCTATTCATATATCCAGTTGATGTACTCAAACCAGACATTGGATATGGTGTTGGCTTAACAGTGCAGGGCCAGTGTTTCCCTTGGGACCCACTCCATTTCCCACGCTTCCTTTAATGTGTCATCGGCTAAAGACGGCCGGTCAGAGATTGCAGGCGTTATCTTCTCACCTTTAAGTGGGGAGGCAGTAGCAGGGTAGGGACCACCAGTTGGAGTCGATGGGTTGAATATTGACTAGGGTATTGATAATGTTGCGCCCCATAGAGTTGACCATCATGAGAGTTGTTGGCACAGGTGAACCAGCAGTAGAATAATTTCCATATGGTGCATAACTATAACCATAAACACCCTGCAATAGAAAAAAAAAAGCAAATGACATTCAGAAAACAAAACGCAAATCCAACTATAGTTTTAAAGGCAAAACATCACAAAACATGTTCTTACATGAGCCAAATCAACTCCATCAGGAAACATATATCGAGGGTAAACATCCCAGTCATTTGTAGCCCCATCATAACCTACAACAAATACACAAAATTAAGAAACAGGACCTACTAAACACGCAACTTATTTATCGACAAGTATCAGATACCTCCATAAAATAGGTGGGATAATACGCCAATGTTGGATCCATGAAATCAGTGACCAAAGGGGTTACAGTCTTATTGCTAGGTTGAATCTGACCATTGCCAGCGTCCACAGAAGGCTGAAATCACAATCATAAACACAACCAACGTGATTAAACTTGTTTAGTCTAAACTACCATCAACATAAATGTATTACAAACTAATCTTTGAACAAAACCACATAACACGAAGAACTGACCTTCTTAACGGGATCAGTTGTTTGCGAAGGTTTAGTTTGAGTATCCAATGACAAATTCTTCAACAAATCAGCAGCATCTGTATCAAAAAGTTAGCGGAATCCAGTTGCTTATAAACAAGACTGTTATTAAAGATAACAGAAGCATAAAAATGAACCCGGAGTAAAACCCTAACCCAGAAAGCGACAGATCTAATAAACCAAGATCTTGCACAAACTTGCACCATTAAAAAGAAATTATACACAACAGACTAACAATCACTTAAACAAATAGCATAGAGTCTTGATCCACAAAATATACCGATTAACCCAGTTCAAATCGAGGGAAAACGATAACGAATAGTTGAAGAAAGTACGAGTTAACGAGATATACCATCTGCCGGAGGAGCGCCGGCGGCCATGCTGACGGTGAACGGTAAAAGGTTCAGAAATCAGGTGAAAAACCCTAAAATTATAGGGGTTTTTTGAGCAGGTATTGACGGAAAGAATTAGGGTTCCGCCGCCACGAAATTTGCGAGGGTTTGGGTTTTTGAAGAAGGAGGGTTTTTGTTGGATTGAAAAGTAACGTTTTAAATACCACTACACCCCTCGCACATGTATTTTCACTTTCTCCCTTTTGGTTTCATCGGTTTTTCACTTGTCGTTGATTTTTTTTTTTAAACGTCTTCGGTTTTCTTGTATAGTAAAACATATCTAGTCAGCATTAGATTAAACCATTTAATTACGATTTATATGACTTATTTCATGATATCACTACATATTGTTAGTTAGATTTCTATCTACATTGTTGCTTTAGATATATGAAAAACTAATGATATTTAGCTCAACTGGTTAACATAAAATACTCATAACATGTAAATTTAAAAGATCATGGATTCAAGTCTCATTTTGAGCAAATACTCAAACTCGAGCCAGAGGGTTTTCTCAGTAATAGGTTTCCTCCTAAAGGGGTTAGGCGTGCGGTCCCGGCCGGAAAATGGATAGGTCGGCTCGATTAAAATAGCTCCTATCATTCGAAGCAGGGTCGTATATTTGCCGTTCAACAAAAAAAAAGATACATGAAAATCTTATTTAGGTTCTAGTTTCGTGTTCTTAATTGTTTTCATTGTTTTCTTGAGTTTTCCCGAGTCTTGGAAGTTATTTAGTGGTTGTATTTTTCGTTTCTTGTTAATTAAATCACTTGATTAATCAGATTTGGACATGATACATGTATTTATCGAGGGCCACTCTTAGTGTTCACAATTTGATATTAATATGGTAAGAACAAAACATAATATTATATATATAATTAATAAAAGATTAATTTTAGGTTGTTTTTATTTTAATTTATAAATAAATAAATAAACTTTTATGTGAGTGTGTCATTATATGATTAGTATGGTGTAAAAAAAATATTAATATATACAATTAATATGTAGGGGGCATAATATGCCCACCTCCCTTTCGTTTGGATCTATCTGGAGTTTTGAATATCTTCCTCGCTGAACGTACTTACACACAACCTTTAACGTCGGGGTGCTGCCTACATTACATCCAAACGTGTTCGAAGACCGCGTAGGAGATGCTCTAATTGTCATCCCCATCAACCTTATCCAGACGGTTCTTGTCAACAATCCTCACCGGCAATTGTCCATGTTGTCGACCGTAACCGTCGTTTTTCCAATCATATCTTTAATGGCAACATCACCATCATCCACCCCACTCTTTTTCCGGAACCACCGCACTACTTTCATAAGGATATTTGATTTTTAGTTGGAAGTTTTATGTGATTTACAAAACAAGATGATTATTATATACAGTTTGTATTAGGATTTTGATTATCAAAATAATCTAGAATGGACACTTCCGTGAAACACACACAACCACTTTAATCAAAGAACACTCGTATTTCATCAAAGAACCAAATAGCAAATTCACTAAAATGAAAACAAGTCCAATAGGTTCAAACAAGATTTGTTTTCAACCTCACAAAATTAAAAATTAGAAGAAAGCCCAAGAACTATTTTTTATATATCAAATCAATTGCAATGCGACCTTCAATATGGTCTTGCAACCTCAATTTAGAGAATCTAGAAATCAAAATATCAAAATATGATCAATAAATGATGACAAAAAGCAAACTAAACCTGAAATTAAAAGAAAATCACACAAAGATGTCAAAGAAATGAGGAGCTTTGGTAGTTGAAGCTTTGATTTGATGATGAGAGATGGTCATAAATTTGAAATATTCGACGCATTAATGAACTTGAAATCTTCGATGGGGTTGAAAGCTTTCGTTTGATGATGAGAGACGGTCATGTATTAAAGTTATTTTATTTTGTAGGGTTGGGAAAGACGATACAGGAAAGGGAGTGGGTATTCGATGATAAGGGTTATTATAGTAATTTACTTTTATAAAGATTTCAATTCCTTGTATTAAAGTCACCAACCAAACTTCACATAAATTTTCTAAGGAATTCATTACATAACCTCAGTGGCCTACTCCTTACATCTACCGAGCTGTTCGACCTTGTTCATATCCAACCTAGACAGGTTGGGCTGCTCCATGAACCCCTAGACCAATCTATCTCTCGGGCTTCGGAACCTCAAAATAGGCGGCAGATTGTGATACTCTTCGGTCTATGGATCTTGTTAGGAATGATAATTGCATGTGAGTTCTCAGATCATGTAATACAATCTTACCTCTAACGACCAAACCTATGCACCTAAACAATATTTTATACACTCCCAACATTGTTAGAAATCATATTTCCGTACGCTAACTTACTCTTGATAATAATGTTTCCGTTGAATTTGATCCTCACGGTTTTTCCATAAAGGATTTTCAAGATGGGACTTGGGAGGATCTTGTCCTCATAGCATGAATCAACTTACCCTTCATCGTAATAAATAAAGCAACCACTTAAGTGGCTTCCTCCAAGTTCTCACCAAATTTCTGGCATCTACGCCTCAGACATTCGGGCCAACCGATCATGCAATTTTATCTTCTTCTAAATTTATTTCATCTAATAAAAAGTCTATTTCTACTTTTTGTTATTCTTGTCAAATTGCAAAACATAAATAGATGCCTTTTGAGTTCTTTACTTCGCTTACTATTACACCATTTTATATTGTGCACGGTGACTTGTAGACTTCACCAATTTGAGTAAAACCGAATACATATATTATATGATCCTAATAGATGATTTTACTCCCTACACTTTAATATATCCTATTAAATTTAAATCAAAAACATTTAGTAAATTCAATCAATTACAAAAATTCTTTCACACCTAATTTAACTTACCAATTAAAACTTTCTAGTATGATAAGGTGGCGAATTCTACAATCGCCAATCATGGCCACCACTCATGGTCTTCAATTTCGATTTTCTTGTCCCCACACTTCCCGACAAAATGGGAAGGCGGAAGCATGATCCGTCACATAAATGAAATCATGCTCGCCCTCCATTCTCATGCCTCATTGCCACTAACATTTTGGGTTGAGGCTCTACATGCCTCGGTCTATCTTCACAACATTCTCCCTTCCAAACTTCTAAATTGCTACACCCCACCTCCATGCTCTATCGCAAACAACACACCTACTCCCATCTTTTGGTTTTTTCAGTTGTCCCTGTTATCCCAATCTTTCCTCCACTTTGTGTTTTTCGTGGTTATCCAACTGATTTTTGAGGGTATTAGTGCCTTGAAATATCCACGAGCAAGGTTATACTCTCTCGTCATGTCACCTTTGACGACCAAACCTTTCTCTATGCCTCTCAAACCTCTAACTCTCCACCTAACTACACTCAATTTGACTCTTCTCCTCTTATTTTCCAACCATCACCTTCAACCCCACTTACTTCCTCACCCAAACCACCCACACCCCTCCTACCCACAAACAGCCCCTCCTCCTATCACCCATACTTATTCTCGACACACTCATCCACCCTCAAAAATTGCTACGACGACCCCAATCCCACCACTATCCTTCCCTCACGACAACCCCCATCCACCCGCAGCCCCTGCGTATCTGCCTCCTCACCGCTACTTGCCACTACCATCCCCACCCCATCATCCGCCACTTCCAGCAGCCCTAAAACCTCCCTTAACTAGCCATCTTAAACCTCAGGACAATGACCTAAACCTGCTACCCTACAAGATCCCCCACCCCCAACCACTTCTCACCACCCATTTACTAGCCAATCACGAGATGGTACCATTAAAACACGATTCCCCTGTAAACCTACACACAACCTCACTACCCATCTCATCTCTCCCAAAATCCCACCTTTTTGCTTTATCGTATCCAAACCGTCATGTAGTTATGAACAATAAATATAGAGCCTTAATAGGTAACGACACTTGAGAATTAGTTCCTAGATCCATTGACAGTCATATCTTCAGGGGCATGTGGCTTTTTCACCACAAATTTGATGCTGATAGATCTTTACAACATTATAAATCCCGCTTAGTTGTCAATGGCAAGAATCAATAGGTTGGTATAGATTATGATGTCACTTTCAACCTTGGTTGGTTAAACCCACCACTATTCGCATCGTTCTCACACTTAGGGTGTCAAAAACTTGGCTGATTCACTAATTGGACATTAAGAATGTGTTTTTACAAGGTGATCACCAAGAAACATTATACATGTTCCAACCACCGGGCTTTGTTGACTCCTCTAAGCCTAAAACATGTGTGTTGCCTTAAAAAGTCTAAATATGGGCTCAAACAGACACCCAACCCTGGAATTAACGATTCACCGCTTATATAACCTATTTTGGGTTTCGAAGCACCACAAGTGATACCTTGTTATTTATCTTTCGGCAAGGCTCTCATATGGCTTGTCTTTTACTCTATGTCTAACACCTTCTAATGACATGTTTCTACAACAGATTATCTCATCTTTATCTGGGAATTTGCCATGATAGATGTGGGCAAACTACATCACTTCCTTGCCATTAATATGGAATCCATATATGGTGGCTTAGGACTATATATGTAGTCTTTGTTAGATCACGTCAAGTCTAACAAAAGCTTGGCTTATTTCAGCGTGATAAGCTATAATATAATTGACCATGATCAACAATACCAATAAAGAGGATTAGAGGAAGATGTACCTGTATTTAAAGGACTTAAAACTTTTGATCTCTGTTGTAAATTGTATTTTATAGTTTTCTTAAATTTTATTTATAATTTTGGCATTAGATATAATCTATTACACAGTATTACTCTCTTAGACCATCTACAATCGAACGTTATTTGTCCTTAATGTGTGAATTGGTAAAACTCCATTGAATTCATTCATAAACATCCAACATGTATATAGGATGAAAGCAAATACTCAGACCTAATTCTAGGGAACTAATTAAGGAAATAATACAATAAAATATTGATATGACAGCTATACAATATATACATTAATGAAGAATATAATCACCAAAATATGTGTGACATATATTCGGTTAATATGCCCCCTCCGTTGTAGTAGGAGAGGATCGGAGGCAAAGACTAGACTTGAAGCGGTCGAATAGCCGCCTCGAGAGTCCTTTTATGAAGATGTCAGTATATTGTACATCTATTAGGATGTGGAGGAAACGAAGAGCATTGATGCGGACTTTTTCACGAACAAAATGAATGTCGAACTCGATGTGCTTAGTCCGTTGATGTTGAACCGGGTTTTCTAAGAGATACACAACACAAACATTATCACAGAATATAATCGTGGCATCACGGACCGGGACATGTAACTCAAGAAGAAGGTTTCGTAGCCACCTATTTTAGGTGTTGTGTTGACGACACCTCGATATTTGGCTTCTTCGCTGGAGCGAGAGATGGTGGCTTGGCGTTTGGATGACCAAGAAACTAGATTATCGCCCAAAAAGACACAATATCCTAAGGTAGAACGTATGGAGTCTGGACAAAACCCCTAATCAGCACCTAAATACGCAGTGAGTTTTGAAGATTTGGAGGGGGTAATAAGCAGGCCATGATCAAGAGTGCCCTTAAGGTATCCTAAAATACATTTCAAGAACTAGAAGTGAGGCTCCCTTAGGGCATGCATAAATAGGCAGACCTGCTGAACAACATAAGAAGTGTCGGGTCTAGTGAAGGTGAGGTATTGTAGGGCACCTGCCAAGCTACAATATAAGATACCATCAGCAAGTAGAGCACCAGCTATAACACTAAGTTTTGAATGAGTGTCAGCCAGAGTGGAGTAGGGCTTGCAATTTTTCATGTGAGCTCGTGATAGAATATCAGCCAGTGAACAACATAAGTGTCGGGTCTAGTGAAGGTAAGGTATTGTAGGGCACCTGCCAAGCTACAATATAAGATACCATCAGCAAGTAGAGCACCAGCCATAGCACTAAGTTTTGAATCAGTGTCGGCCAGAGTTGAGTAGGGCTTGCAATTTTGCATGTGAGCTCGTGATAGAATACCAACCGCATATGCCCCTTGAGAGAGAAATAACCTATCTGCTCTCTTTGTGACCTGGATGTCGAGAAAGTGGTGCAGATGGCCAAGATTTGTCATTGTTAATGTCCTGTAATAACCTGTCATCAAAAGCTGTGAGAATATTATCATGAACATACAACAAATAAGCCATGTGTGAACCTTTTTGTAAACAAAGAGGGACGAGTAACTAATGGTGGTGCGAAAATCACACCATAAAATGAAAGTGGTGAACCGGTGATAATACGCACGGGGAGCCTATTTGAGACCGTAGAGTGACTTCTTGAGGCGACACACATGAGTAGCAAACTTATCATCCACAAATCCAGGTGGTTGAAACATACATCTGTAGTCTCGCTTAAGTTCCCATGCAAAAAAGTATTTTTGACATCCAATTGATGTATAGCTTTGTGAGGTGGCAAGGCTAAGAACAATCTTGATAGTAGTGGGTTGTACTACAGGACTAAACATGTCAAAACAATCAATGCCAACCTATTGAGATTTCTAGTTGACAAGCAAAAGAGCCTTATAGCGATGTAAAGTACCATTAGCATGAAATTTGTGACGAAATAGCCACATACACCGGATGACATGGGCATCCGTCGGTTTAGGAACCAACTCCCATGTGTTATTTTCCATTGATGCCCTGTATAGTCAGTCATATCACGGTGCCAATTAGGGTCGGATAAGGCTTGGGTGTAAGATTCAACACATTAATAATGATCCAAGTTCTCACCTTACAATTAGTTAATATATACCATCACCGTCCATTAATGAATCATCATCTGTGGTTGGGCCTTCTGTGATGGTATTTGAGAGCAATATATGAAAAAGAAACACAAATCGTATAGAAGGCAAAGTGCTTTTCTATTTCTCAGAATTGCATACATCAAAGAGGAAATAAACAAGCTTTAAATAGAAACAAACTCAACAGAAACTAGCTATTATCCAGGGGACTAACAGCTTTATTCGAAATTTTAAACTAAAGACTAGAGACTCGATCAACCCATGTGACAAATGCATGCATGCAGACTTATTCAAATGATCACGTGCATTTTGCTTCTTGACAATTCCCTCGATGGACTAATTCATACTCCAGCTGGCATTTGAGTTTGGATTATCTTCAACACCTTCCCTTAATTCAAACTCTTCCACACCAAGCGTCTTCCTAAATTTAGCAAATTTTTCACTTGATAAAGAGGTTAAAATGTCTGCAGCTTGAGTTTGAGTGCTATAAAATTCTAACTTAACTTGATCTTGCCTTACCATCTCCGAACAAAATGATGCTTGAGTTCTATGTGCTTTGATCTTCCGTGCATGATAGGATATTTAGAGAGATTAATAGTAGACTGGTTGTCACAGTAGATAGTAGTAGCAGGTTTTGAGCAAGACTTAGATCACATAGAATCCTCCGTAACCAAATCGCTTGACATGTTGCTGCTGTGGATGGAATGTACTCGGCTTTTGTGCTCGATAGAGCAATTGTATTCTGCTTCTTAGTGCTCCAAGTAACAGCTGCACTTCCGAGAAAGAAAACATTGGCAGAGGTACTATTTACCCGATCAAAGATGCATTTCTGTAGAAAGAAAAACCTGCAAAACCAACGAGCACTTGAAAAAAACAAACAAGAGAGATCAAGACCAGAGAACAGAGGTACTATTTACCCGATCAAATCTGTTCAAGAGAAAACCCTAATTAATTTGAGGAGATGCTACAGCAAAACATGCGTGAAAATGCGATCAAACCCCCATTTAAAGGTATCTTTAACGATCGATATGATGGTGAATTTGAAATTTGATGAGAGATAGAGATGGGGAAGAGAGTTTTTACTTTTTATGAAAGGAGAAGATAGTGATTTGGGTGGGTTTCATAGGATTTTTTCTAACGTCATTATATTATCGATCGCGTGATCTTAACGTCACTAATATTGGACCGTTAGATAACGTAACTATTCCTAGATTTTTTACTCAGCTTTTTTTTTTGTTTTTATGTTTTGTGTTAAAATTGTATATATGAACGATTTATTTTCACATACTAATCTAAAAACCAGTGTATGTGTTTACTGAAAATAATAAAATAATAGTTAACGATTAATATTTAGAAATTGTAAAAAGTTTTTCAAAACAGGAAATGATTGAAAATTTCATATAATTAACTACTTTAAGTAATAATAGTATTTTTTAACTTTCGTATGTAAAAAACTTTTATTTAAAAAAATGCTTCTTAAACATTCAACTTTTTAAAAAAAAATATTTTTTAAACATTGACATTTAAAAAGTTTTGTATTAAAAAACTTAATATTTCATAAGATTTGTTTTAAAAAAAATTACATGTATTAATAAAACGAAAACATGGTTTAAATTGTACTTTTAAATCTTTGAGTTCATTGAGTTCCTGTTTTCGATACTCACATCTTTCTTTTTGTTCTTTTTTCTTTTTCAATTTCCCCGTAGACATTGCATTTTTTTTTTCCCTCCATTGCATTTCCTTCTTTCCCTCCATTATCAATCTTACATGTCTTTTTTTATGTAATATTAAATTTCATAATTCATAATACTTAACTTTTTTTATTTGTTTTATTAAAAAGAAAAATCAATTTGATGTGATATTTTAGATGGTTATTGACTGTAATATATAATCAATATTTTTATAATAATAAAGGTTTAAGTTTCATCGTAGAAAAATACATATTTAAGACTAAACAGTAAATGTGTGAGTAACTAAGTTTTCGTTAAATTACCAAGTTCTTAACTGTAATTAAATGGGTATGTAATGCCATGGGTTCTTGCGTGGCTCCCTTTGAATAGTTGCGTGCTTACCAATTCTTTATATTATCTTTTTCTCTCAATCTATTTGTTTTTCATCTTTTCCGTTCAGGCATAACCCGGCTCTTGGAATAAGGGGGAGGCTGTGGCGAAGGTGAATAGTCAATGATCTTTCCACTCTTGTGTACTAGTTTCACACCACTAGAATAAGTTAAATCGTAGTTCGTTCGAGCCAGTTCCCGGCACTTCTCTTTTTTTAGAGGATACCTAATAAACATACTATATATGTATAAAAAATGTGTGCATATTCCTATTTTGAATTTTGAATTTTGCATCGAATCCTTGCACATTAGAAATTTGATATTAGAAATTGAATCGAATAAGACTCAAGTCAAATTTCATTGTCCGACCCATTTTATTCATCTTCCAAGAGGATAATATCATTTGGGGATGTCGTCACCCAGTAACTTCGAGTTCTCTTTTCTTTATATTTGCACGTGATTTTTTTATAATTTACTAAAGTTAGATACACGTGTGTTACACATGCTGAAATAATAAATATAAAATTGTGACGTAGTAAAACGTACCTCGATTTGAGAAGATTGAACCTTGATGTATATTGAAGTGGAGATGTTGTTTTATTTTGAGTAATCGCTAATTGTAATTGTGTTTGACTTCATGAATTTTTAAAATGTTTGCTAAACAAAAAACGATGTTAATGTATTTTTATTTTAATAATGATTAGCTAGAATTTAAATTTAATTTTAACAAAATTAACTCCTATTAAAATATTTTTGATGAAACATTGTATTTGTGTTTAGAAAAAAAGTATATGATTAACATAGCCCTAAAGTTTACCACTTTATTTGTTAAAATACTTCAAGGCTCTCCGTTAAAATGCAACATAAGTGCGATGTTATTCGAGTCCATGCATACACGTTATTTTCCTTAATTGCAAAACACTTTGTGACTTGATATCATGTCATTTTCTTCTATGTAGGCATCGAGGAAGAGACTTTTTAGTTTAGTGTCGTTTAGTGGTGATACTGCGTAGCTTATTATCATCTCTAGTCATCAACAAAGTTGTAACATCACAACACAATCCGTTAAACGACCATGTGCCAGAGCCCTATAAACACTCCATTTGTCAAACCAGGCAGTACATGTATATAGGCAAAATGTATGTACTTATCATATTTAAATGAAATGATACAGTTGTTATTAGAAGTTTTGTTACTCCTAAAATAACCTATTGTTAGAAATGACACCACTTTACTGATATTTTCCTTGTGGAAGGTTATGCTTGAAGTTTAAACATTATTTTTAACTAGCAACTGCAATCCGTGTGTTGCTGCGTGGGGTGTATAATCATGCCAAGTAGCAACAATGAGTAGTGTCCACCAACATCGAAAAAGTTTGAATTAAAAAAACAAAAAAATGAAAAAAGTAAAGTTGAATGAATAGTAAACGTAAAAACATTGAACCACGCAACCGCAACGTAAAACATCTAAAACAGATCTAGGACTAGCGTCTTATGAAGGCGCCATTAAACCGGAAAAATAAGCATAAAAACATTGAATCACACACGCGTTGTGGCGTGTGAACTCGCAAAATTTAGACTTAAACGTAAAACAAAAAAAATTTAAAATATAAAAAGTATTGGGGATAAAAGTTGAAAATAAAAAAAAAATTATTGAGAGCAAATTAAAAAAGATATAAAAGTATTAAATTAAAATAAAAAAATTAAAGATTTAAAAAAGACAAAGTTAAGTAAAACCCAGGATGCAAACTTTTGCGCTTTGTCGCATTGCATAACATAATTTGCTAAACCTACTTTTACCCATTCCTAAAGAAATTAGTATAAAAAGTTCATGTTGAATACATATTATTTTTGATAAAGTTTAAATGAACATATGGATAAATATATCTGTATAAATTGTATTGGCAAGATATATATAATGACGAATTGAAGGTTTGTATTTTGGAATGATAGTCCATTACTAATAATGATAATATTATTATTATTAATCGTGAAGAAGGATAAAAGTTGTATAGACGGTTTATATAAATAGAAAATGATTAAAAAAGAAACAATTTTGTTTTCAGAAGGGACCAACAAGTGATCAAAAGAAAAATTTATAATTTACAATTGGAACTGACTTCTTAATTTTTAGGACGTACACTTCATTTCAATATAATTCAGAAAACTTTTCACGTCCGCTTCTTTTTTTGGAGACCATTAATGACTTTCAATCAAATTTAATCAACCAGTCACCGTCGTAGGTGCAAACGGCGGCCGCTGGGGAAGATATTCTTTGTATTATGTAGCGGATAGAGTTAAGCCACCGTGACACCGCATATACTTTTAAAACTTTTTTTTTATCAAAATTAAGTTTCAGAAATTATTATATGTTATTAAATAAAAATTGTTTTGTTAACTAATAGTAATCCATAAATTATTTATTAATTTGTTAAAATTTTAAAATAATAATATATATTTTATTTAATTCTAAAGATTTTAAATGTTAAAAAATTTATTTCTAAGTTTTTAACTTTTATAAAAAATCATTTTTAAATTAAATATAGATTATTTAAAAACTAACATTTTGCGAATCATTCATATAATTAATTAGTCAGTTAATTATTTAGAACATATTTTGAATAATTAATTATTAAAAAGTAATTATTTTCCTAACAACATTGAAACTTTATTTATTCAATCATTATAAAATTATATATTCTAATATTTAATTATTCTATTAACCATGTTTAAATGATAGATTTTGTCCTTTAACTATGTTTAAATTTACAGATCTTGCCCTTAAACTTTGATAACTACACTAAGCATCCTTATTTGATAATTTATCACGTTTATGTCCTTTCTACTAACTAAAGTTAATTTTTTATGTTAGTTTGTGTGAATGGACTATTTTTTTATTTTAGTTACTTCATCTTTTTAATCACTTATTATTTTATAACGTATTTGAAATATTATTACTTAATTATTTTAATTTTTTTTATAAAATATACTTTTATCTATTGGTTTTTAAGTTATTATATTTTTTTTACTTTTAAAAATTAGTTATCTACCTTTCTATAGAGTTCATGTAAACATTACAAGATAAATATTTAATTACTTATCTAACCATATAGGTGAAAAATAATAACAAAAGGGGCATATTGAAAGATTGTTATTTTTTTGAACGTCTAATTGGATCACTGACAGTCCATTAATCCACCTGATCTTCTTCATCACTCAAGAACGAAACATTTGGGCACTATACTGACAAATCCTCCGTAGGAAAGCTCGTACATTTGAAAGATTAAATATCTCTCGTTTGTTAAACTTCTAGAGACTCTGGTATACCCATCAGCATGTATGGTGACAGCCTTCTACATCACGCAAAGTCGGATCTTGGCTGAGATCAATCGGACTTAGACCGGCATGACTTCCTCTAATCAATTCCAAAAATCACTAGTCTTTCATTATCAGCCAAAATTGGTCCTTGGCGACCCAAATCAATGGTGATATTGCGAGTAAATTACACGAACAGTTCCTGGGGTATGCACGTATTGCAACTTTAGTCCCTACTTTCAATAAATTACAGATGAGGACCTGAACTATGTAAAGAGACTGACGATCCTAACACTAACAAAGGTTAAGTTTCTCCATTAGTGTTTTCAAAAAGACAAAAATACCCTTTCTTTTTTATCTTCTTCTGCACATTTAAACCCACTACCACCACCTCTACCCTCAACCCACCGCCGCCGCCTCTACCCTCAACCCACCACCGCCATCGCCACCTCTACCCTCAACCTACCACTACCGCACCGCCTGCACCCTCAACCCACCACCAACGTCGACGCATGCACCCTCAACCCACCTCCACAACCCACCACCGCCCTTAACCCACTACCACCGTCGCTATATCACCCTCAACCCACCGCCACCGTCATCAACCTACCACCACCGTCGCCAACCACCACCACAGTCCTAGAGCACCCTCAAATAGCACCACCATCGCCGTAGCACCCTCTAGCCACCACCACCGTTGCTACCTGTACCTTACCCACCACCACCAATCAAACAACCACCGTGGCTACCACTAAACACGATAACAAGCTGATTCATTGGATTTGAAGAGAGAGAGAGTGTGTCTTATAAAAGAGAGAGAGAGAGAGAGAGAGAAAAAGGGAAAGAGAGAGAAAGAAAGACTTAGACCAGTAATGATGCTTTATTTCTCCTATGGTAGTGGAGAGGTGGTGGCGATGGTGATGAAGATGAAGATGAAGAAGATGAAGATGGAAGAAGAATATGAAGGGAGGGTTTGAGGTGTGATGAGTGGGGTTTGGGTGGGGGTAAGTTAGGTTTTATTTATAAATTATTATTTTTTAAATTTAGAGGTATATTGATAATTTTACATTGACTTAACGGAAAAACTTAACATCAGTTAGCGTCGGGGACTGCTGGTGTGCATATCATGCATAGTTCAGGCGTATTTGTAATTTTTGAAAAGTAGGGACTGAACTTGCAATACGTGTAAACTCCATGGACTATCCGTGTAATTTACTATGATATTGCATAGCTTATTGTCATCATGAGTCATCAACAAACTTGTAACATCATGAAACAATTCGTTTAAAAACCATGGACCGGAGCTCCATACATGCTTCATTCGTCAAATAGCTTTTAACTTCTAATTTATCCCAAACCATCATGAGTGAATGATTGAAAGGCTTGACATCGACTTTCAGCTACCAGGCTTGCATATCAAAATTTCAATCCTATCAATCCCAGGTAATCGTTAGTCGGTACCCACCACTCAACTACCGGCTAGCGAGTCCTACAACCTCGCCAACAGCCAAACAATTAATGGGTGATCTGGAAATTCGTGGCATTGGATCTAAGTGTGCATCTTCTAAAACTCGTAATCCCTTTTTCGTGTAAGCGTTGAGTGAAGTTTCTGAACGACTTAATTTTCTACTATCATAAATTATGAATTAAAACAGAAAAACCATTTTGTGGGTGCATAAGGCGTAGCACACCGTTTATTACTCCCATGGCTAATATTAGGATACCAGCCAACATATGTTGCATTAAGCATGAGATTTGGATTCTGGACTCACTTGCACTTCCCATGTTTGTTTCTGTTCTTGTAAATGATTCATTCTATTGATGACTTCCACAAGATACAACATATCCATACTATCTTTTCATACACTAGCTTTAAGAAATCTGTGTACACGGGTTGAATAGATAAATATTAAAATAAAAAAATTAATTTTAAAACGATATTATAAGATAAGATATGATTGAAATTACGTATGAGTAAAAATTATAAGTAATAAAATAATGGTATTAACCTTTTAACTTTTGTTTTTTCCAAAAAAAATCAAACAATTTACAAAACAAATCATTTTAAAAAAAAATTTTAAAAAAATTTCTTATTATAATTCTCAATTTTAAATATTTTTTGTTTATAAAAAATTACTTTTAAATGCATTAATTTTAAAATATTTCGTATTTTTAAAAAGTTTGATGTTTTAAGAAATTTTTTATTTTATAAAAATTTGCTTCTTAAAAAATATTTGCTTCTTAATAAATAAATCTTTATCTTAATTTATAAAAAAAACTATTTTTTAATCTAAAAAAGAGTTAAATAATATTATTAACATTTAATGTGACTATTTATTAAGAGAGAAAAACAGAAAATTTTTATATGACTTAATGTAATGCTGTTACGTGTCCCTCCTACTTACTATTTTATTAGAGTAGTGATAAGATATCTTTAGGGCAAAAATAACATTTCACATTTTTACGACCTTG
The DNA here is from genome assembly GCA_025506505.1 of Flaveria sonorensis. NCBI lineage: Eukaryota > Viridiplantae > Streptophyta > Magnoliopsida > Asterales > Asteraceae > Flaveria > Flaveria sonorensis. The sequence goes on along the minus strand of CM046425.1, from coordinate 56,830,379 downwards.
TAAAACATATATAGGGCAATTTAGCATTTCACTTAATTTAAGATTTACTAGAAGTATTTTAGGTATCTAATAATTTTATATTATGATATTAATTTAGTATTTAATAAGAAGTTATTTAATGACATATTATTATGAATAATTTTATAGTATATATATTATATAGTAAAAATAATAGATATAGTAAATCATGAATAAAAGGAGTTATATGATATAGCTAAATAATAGTTATAATAATTACAAATACTTTAAGAACAAACGAGTGATTCTCAGTTGGAGAGTGCATAAACTGACAGAATTGTTGACTGCAAAGGTGATGTCTGGCGAAACAAAGTAGCATATTGAAGAGCACCAACTACCTGCTGATACTGAACCGTGGCTATTCCTAAGGGCTATGTGGAGAGGAAACAGGTTTAGCTTTCAAGAGACCAGCTCTTCAGAGGAGGTTCGTGATGTATTTCTGTTAAGATAACAACACATTTGTCCCTTTAGAAGTAACTTCAACTCCCAAGAAGTAAGACCATATCCTTAACACTAAACATTTGACTCAAGCTTTTAATGATCTGTTCAGTGGCTTGAGGATAATAACCCGTCAGAATAATGTCATCCACATAGACCAATAAATGAAGAGAGAAAGATCTATTTTAGAGCCTTAAACTAGGCACGAGGGACCTGCTTGAGCCCATAAAGAGACTTGTGAAATAGTCAAACATGGTCTGGCTTTTAAGGATCAATGAATGAAACCAGGTGGTTGGCGTAAGTAAACCGCCCATGGAGGAAAGCATTTTGAATATCTAATTGTCTTAGTGGCCATCATTGTGTCGCAGAGAGAGAGAGAGAGAGAGAGAGAGAGAGGAAAAAAGAGAGAGAGAGAGAGAGAGAGAGAGCACTACTCGTACAATTATGGTTTGACAACCGAACTAAAAGTGTCATGAAAATCAATTCCGCGTGCTGATTGGATACTAAACAAACTTTGTAAGTTTTATCCGGGTTGATCCTGTACACCCAGTTACAATCAACTACATTAGCATTAGAGACAGGTGGAACCAATGACCAAGTGTCATTTCTCATAAGATCCAAATATTCATTAGCCATGGCTTTACGCCATCGAGCTTTATTGGCACTAGCAAAGGTGGTGGGTGTTGTTTAAGAAGAAGTGGTGGTTGTATGTAAAGAGGAACCTTGTTTTTCGAATTTGGCCTAAGGTTAGGAGGACGAGTACGAGGTGGAGGTGGTGCACTCAAATGGGTAGTTAAAAGGAATGGTAGGGTTGGATAGGGGTGGAGGAAGTGGTTTGTGTAGCACGCTAAAAGTTTAAACAGATATTGGCGCGATCGTGCAAGGTTGTAGTGTGATAATCTGTGCGGCCGTGGGAGTTGGCTGCAAGTTTGGACAGAATGTGGCGGGCCGTGCAAGATGGCTGTGTAGGATTCTGCGCGGTCGTGCAACGCTGCTGAGTTTGGGAAGGTGTTTTTGGGATGATTGAGGGGTAAAAGGTGATGATGTCGATGGTGTGTTGGGAGGGATAAAAGGGGCGGTGAAAGTTACAAGCAAGTGTAGGGATTTGAAGGAGAAGTTGGAGGTTGTGTGGAGTTTTGGTTATGCAAATGGAAAGAATTGCTCATTGAACTAGACCTAGCGAGCAATGTATAGTCGATCATTTGTGGTGTCTAGGCATCAATAACCATGGTGTTATAAGGAAAACACATGATGTAGAACGGAAGTCCATTTTACGAGGGTTATAAGGGACGTAGATGTTGAAAACATTAACACCCAAATACCCGAAGAAAAGTGAGATCGGTTTTTGATGAAACACATGTTCAAATGGTGAAAGATTGGATGAGTTATGAGAAGGCATACGATTATAAGATACACGACTGTATCAAATGCAAGATGCCAAAACATGAGGGAACAAAGGATTGGGCTAGGAGAGTGAGCCCAGTTTTAATAACATGACGATGTTAACGTTCAACAAGGCCATTTTGTTCACTTGTATGAGGATATGATCGTTTATGAATGAGACCAAGTGTAGAGAAGAAATTGTAAGACTATAAATTTCAACACCCTAATCTGTTTGAACGGATTTTAATTTAATGTTAAATTGGCGTTCAATCATGGAAACAAAAAGTTTAAATGACGAAACACGGAGGAGTAGAGTTTAAATTGGATTTTAATTTAATGGTAGGGTTTGCAGTGGCAGTGGGTTTTGGTTGGCAGCGTTGATAGGTTTGGCCGAAACAAGGAGTAGAGTGTAAGGGAGTTGAGTTTGGTTGGGATGTAGAGGTTGGTAGTTTGAAAGGAAAGATAGTCTCGTCAAAGACAACATGATGAGAAATGATTAATTTATGGGAAGATAACTCATAGCATATATACCCTCACACTTAATAACATAATTCGTACCGTCTTGTCCTACTTTGTTGTCCCCACATCCTTCTGGCGTCATGCTCTTCTTACTACCACCTATTTTCTAAACGTTCTTCCTAGTAAATTACTCCACAACTTCTTACCAACTTCACTTCTTTATTATCACCAACCAGACTACTCTCCATTCTATGTGTTTTTCTTGGCTACCCTTTCGATCATATTATTCAGCAAATCACTTCATGACCAGTTGATTTGTAATTACAGAAACTCAATCACTGTTCATGCAGATCACACATACTAAAGAATAAGTGGAAGCATTCTCATGAATTTGACCCGTTACCCAACATGCCCATTTTACCACATGTGACATCAAGCATATGCAATAGGAACTACATGTGAACACAAAAATACAGTGTAGGTACCTTCCGATTTGGATATGATGAATGTATAGTATAGTCATCTTCCTTATCATCTGTAAAAGAAGCAGCTTCTTGACCATATCTCTCTGGTGAATATTGCTTAGATAGGCTACTCCTAGATGTTCTCATTAGTCTCATCTTGTCATCTGCCTGTATATTAAAGACATAAAACAGAATTGTGCAGCAGATATAGGACTCTTTTCCAACGGATAGGTTCACTAAGATTCAATGCATTGTTAATGATCCAATAGTACTCACCTTACAATTAATCCATATATACCATCACCGTCCATTAAGGAATCATCATCTGTGGTTGTGCGTTCTGTATCTTCCTGCAAAATGTTCTAAAGAATCAATAAGTGAATAACAGAACAACTAAAACTGCAGATGTTGTTCTAGTTAATATCCATTCATATGATCATTCATAACTAAATTAAACTTTGCACTGGTTAGAATCTGAGAACCTTCCAAAACCAGAAACGACTATGAACTTTGAGGATGATAGCTTAAGTTTTCAGAATCAATTAATCAAGACAATGAAGATTCCTAGTAAGAAACAAGAAAATATACCAATGATGCATAGTACCAGATTAACAACAAAGGGATTTCATAGTACCACATTAACAAATAAGCAAATCTTAGGCCATTGCTTACACAGTCTCATATACCGCCGTCCGACCGCCAGCGTGAAAGTTCGAAGTTATCCTATTTGGTCCTTGTTGAGTCGACGATCTCCAACAATGATGCATTTCTGTAGAAGGAAAAACCTGCAAAACCAAGGAGCACTTGGAAAAACAAACAAGAGAGATCAAGACCAGAGGGTTTTTGAAATTTGATGAGAAATAGAGATGGGGAAGAGAGGGTTTTTGAAATTTGAAATTTGAGGAGATGCTACAGCAAAACATGCGTGAAAATGCGATCAAAACCCCCATTTAAAGGTATCTTTAACGATCGATATGATGGTGAATTTGAAATTTGATGAGAGATAGAGATGGGGAAGAGAGGGTTTCTACCTTTTATGAATGGAGAAGACAGAGATTTGGGTGGGTTTTATAGGATTTTCTCTAACGTCATTATACTATCGCGTGATCCTAACGTCATTAATATTGGACCGTTATCTAACGTCACTATTCCTAGAGTTTTACTCGGTTTATTTTCATGTTTTGTGTTAAAATTTTATAAATGAACTATTTATTTTCACAGACTAATCTAAAAACCAGTGTATGTGTTGAGTTAAAATTATAAAATAATAGTTAGCGATTAATATTTAAAAATTATAAATAGTTTTTTAAAATTACGTATAATTAACTATTTTAAGTAATAAAATAATATTATATCTTTTAACTTTTGTATGTAAATAACTTTTATTTAAAAAAATGTTTTTAAACATTCAATTTTTTCAAAAACTATTTTTAAACATTGACATTTAAAAAATTTGTATTAAAAACTTAATATTTCATAAGATTTGTTTTTAAAAAATTACGTTTTTTAAAAAAAAAACATGGTTTAATTTGTACTTTAAATCGTTGAGTTCATTGAGGTCCTATTTTCAATACTCACATCTTTCTTTCTTTTTTTCTTTTTAATTTCCCCCGGCGCGGGCATTGCATTTCTTTTTTTCATGTATTCCTTCTTTCCCTACATTATCAATCTCACATGTCTTCTTTTATGTACTATTATATTTCATAATTCGTAATAGTTAACTTTTTTCATTGTTTTATTAAAAAGAAAATTCAATTTGATGTGGTATTTTAGTTAGTTATCGACTGTAATATATAATCATATATTTTCTAATAATAAGGTTTAAGTTTCATTATAGAAATTGATGTATATTTAAAACTAAATAGTGAATGTGTGAGTTACTGAGTTTTTGTTAAATTATCAAGTTTTTAGCTGTAATTGAATGAGTATGTAATTCCATGGGTTTTTGCGTGGCTCCCTTTGAATGGTTGTGTGTTTACCAATTCTTTATCTTATCTCTTTCTCCTATTCTAGTTGCCTTTTCCATCTTTTCCGGTCAGGCATAACCTAATAAACATAAACTAGAATAAGTTTAACCGTAGTTCGTTCGAGCCGGTTTCCTGCACTTCTCTTTTTAAGAGGATACCTAATAAACATACTATATATGTATAAAAAATTGTGCATATTCCTACTTTGAATTTCGAATCGAATCCAAGTTACACATTCGAAATTTGAAATTAGAATTTGAATCGAATAAGACTCGAAATCAAATTTCATTGTCCGACCCATTTTATATATACCCAAAGTGGGGTGAGTGAATTTATTAAAAAAAGCAACCAATAGTTACACGTTGTGTTTTATAGGTTGTATAAAATGAATAGTAGTTAACGTAAGACATTAGCTAATAACATTTTGTTAGTATATATAATAGTGAAAATGCGGTTGACTCATATATTTTCATTGATATTCATCTTCCAAGAGGAATATCATTTGGGGATGTCGTCACCCAGTAACTTCGATTTTTCTTTTTCTTTATATTTGCGTGTGACATTATTTACAATTACTAGGTTAGATACACGTATGTTACACATGTTGAAAATAATAAATATAAAATTGTGAATATAAGATTGCTGAAAATAATGAATATAAAATTTACAATTTCTAGAACATACTTAGATTTGAGAAGATTGAACATTGATGTACATTGAAGCAGTGATGGTTTATGATGAGTAATCCCTAATTGCAATTGTTTTAACTTCATGAATCTTGATATTTTAAAAATGTTTGCTAAACAAAAACGATCTTTAAAGTATTTTAGATTTAATAATGATTAGCTAGAATTTACATTTAATTTTAATATTAACAAAATTAACTCTTATTAAAATACTTTTAATGAAACATTTTATTTATTTATAGAAAAAAAGTTAATTTGATTAACATAATAGTAAATGGACATTTATTAAGAAAACTATATTTATATACTAATTGTAACTTTTATTGTAGTGAGTACATGTGTTCAAATCCTAGGTGGAGGCTAATTGGATGGTCTAATAAAATAACATGTGTGTTTCAGAGATTTTGATTAATTAGTATAGATACATAAACATCACTACAACCTCTCTATCACATCAACATTTACATTTAATTTTAATATTAACAAAATTAACTCTTATTAAAATACTTTTAATGAAACATTTTATTTATTTATAGAAAAAAGTTAATTTGATTAACATAATAGTAAATGGACATTTATTAAAAAAACTATATTTATATACTAATTTGTAACTTTTATTGTAGTGAGTACATGTGTTCAAATCCTAGGTGGAGGCTAATTGGATGGTCTAATAAAATAACACGTGTGTTTCAGAGATTTTGATTAATTAGTATAGATACATAAACATCACTACAACCTCTCTATCACATCAACATTGTAAAAGTATCAATGTTGAATTTAGTAATTGGTTAGTACAAAGAATATGAGATTGAGCATATGACGGAATAAGGAAAATTTTCACCACAACTAGTTAGTGTTAAATAGTCATTATTAAACGTGTGTTGGTGATTTATGTTACACTAGGAAATGTTTTCCTCGTGTAGCGTCGGAGATTTAAGCGTTTGTCTATCAAGGTTGTTACACATAAAATGAAACCATAGCAAATAAGCCTTTATAAATAGCATACATTAATAGATACAAATATAGATGTGAGGGACCATCATGTAAAATACTAAACTTTCAAAAGAGCACACAAATTTCATGTAGCTAAGCTTCTCCTTAAATACATATATATAATATACGTGTTCACTTACACACGTGTTAAATTTATGGGTTTAGGATCTTCACTTTTACGACATAGCCAAACAACCTAAAAACGACATTAAAGTTGAAACCACACAAATGGAATCACCGACAATAAATTTAGTATTTATTAGTATGGCCCTGTATAGCCCTAAAGTTTACCACTTTATTTGTTGATATACTTCAAGGCTCTCCGTTAATCCTAAATCTTACCATTTGACCCCTTAAAATTTAGTTATAAGTACATTTTATATCCTATACTTATTTATTTATTTATTTGGCTCACTCATTATTTTTGTTTTCTTTAACTTTTCTCTAATGACCGTTAAAATTTAATGTTTTATATATTTCATGTATGACGTTGTGACGTTTTAGGTGTAAACCTCATTTAAAATGAAGTTGTGTGTCATAACGTACAAGTCATCAAAACACGAACATACAAACTGTCTAAGCTTATTCAGTGATACAATTTTATATGATGTTTTATAAAATCCAAATTTTGTACTTATTGTTATCAACGTTTTGGTTATTCATTACGACGTGCTTATTTTAATGAACGTTTCGATGTATAACGATTTTACGACTCATTTTTTACATAAGGTTTCATGTATTATCAACGTTCTCGTCGTAACGCATGGGTTTACGACACAGTTTTACATATGTCATAGACGCCCCCTTTAACGTGTTGGTGCAGTGACGTTTCAAAGTTAGTTTTTTTCACAGTTTTACACATTTTTCACAACGTGGAGTTAATAGTGAGTTTTTCAGCAATACACAAACATGGAATTGACTTTACCATAATATGCAATACACACACATAGAATTGACTTTACCATAATATGTTGTCTATAGGTTTGAAAAAGGAAAAATTCCCAAAATATTCTTTTTTTTCCTCGTTATGTCTTCTCAAAATTTTTTCTCAAAATATCCCTTTTAATAGTGGATCAACGCCTCTGTAGACAAGACGCACATACCCACATAACCAACCTCTTAGAAAATGACACGTGGCCAACAAAAGAGCTGCTTGCGAAACAAGGTGTGCGCCTCCAATAATAAGGAGGTCGCTCAACAACTTTCCATTCTTTTTCTTATTTGAAATTTAATAATAATATAATTAACTTTACTCATATTTTTTTATAACTTTTGAAATATAACATTTATAAAATTTTAAATATACCATTATGATGTTACTTCTAGCCATAAGGATTATAACCTATCAGAATAATGTATATGTGCATATAGACTAGCATATACACTAGTGTGCCCTTGAAACAATAAATGAAGAAAGAAGGATCTGTTTTAAAGCCTTGAAAACCAAAAGATTGTAGGGCCCCCGAGAATTTGTGGAACCATACACGAGGGGCCTACTTGAGCCCATGAGGAGACTAGCAGGCAAACATGGTCTGACTTTTGAGGATCAATAAAATCAGGTGGTTGGCGTTAGTAAACTGTTTCTTTTAGTTCTCCATGGAGGAAAGCATTTTGAATATTTAATCATCTCCGGGGCTATCGTCGTGTCATATCGAGAGACTCGTATAGTAGTGGATTTGACAACCAGACTAAAAGTGTCATGAAAATCAATTCCCGCCTGCTAATTGAATCCCTTGGCTACTAAACAAGCTTTGTATGTTTATTCGGTTTGATCCTGCACCCACTTACAATCAGCTACATTAGCGTTAGTGTAACACCCGAAATCTTGTCAAAATAAAAGAAAAGGAAGTATCAAGAAGAAAGCAAAAAGAAGCCAAAGATGAGGGGTGTTTTATGTAAAAGTACACAAAAGTCAAAAGTTCACTTTATATGGGCATGACCACCCATATCACTCCTGCTGCTGCTGTTGTTCAACTGAAACAAAGAAGAAGAAGAAGATATCGAAGTTCTCTCGGTTCTAGAGAGAGAAAGAGGCTGTTTTTGATCTTGGTATGTATTTCCTTGCTTAATTGGCTCGGTTTATGTTGGGTTTTGACCATGAAACCGATTTATATGTGTTTTATGTGTTTTGTTGTTTGTTTTTGCTTGTTTTAGGCGTTTGAACTCTTCTGCACGCGAGTTTGGAGGAGTTTTGCTTGTTTGTTGCACTAGGTGAGTTCTAGACCCCGGTTTTTATGTGTTTTAAACTTCTTTGGGGCTGAAAATACATGTTTAAAAGGTTTTACAACTGTTTTATGCTTTACCGTATGTATATGGGTGCTAGTGATTGTGCTTTATGGGGGTTTATGTGTTGTGGATGCCTGTGATGTTGGGTATATGCTTCGAGCAGGTGGATAAACATGTTTGGTTAGGAATTGTTGGTGTTTTCGTGGTTTTATGCCTGCTCTAGATGTTAAGCATGTTAGATCCATGATAAGGATGTGTTTGATCGAGGACTGGGGACTGAATAATTGCATAAGTGCATTTGCAAGTCGGTTAGTTCATCCGCATTTAAGAGCTGAATATACACTCAAGTATTTTGCTCATGCGCATTTGTTGTTTGTTCATCCGCATTTAAGTACTTGCTCATGCGCATTTGTTTGTTCATCCGCATTTGTAGTTGCTTATGCGCCCAAGTGTTCTTCCGCATTTCTTTTGTTCATGCGCATTTGCTATAGTGTTCATGCGCATTTGTTCTAGTAATCCGCATTTGTTCTATCAGCATTTAGTGGGACACTTGGAATAATCTAAGTCTTTCATCCGCATTAGTTATTGTTCATCCGCATTAGTTACTGTTCATCCGCATTTGTCTAAGGACTTAGGATTTTTCAGAAGCTTGGGAAGTAGAATGTAGCGGGTAAGTTCTGGAATGTTTTGTTGGTTCATGTCTGTTGTGGTGTTGCATGTTGTGGGCTGTTGTTGATGCTTTATACTATTATATTATGTGACTTTTCGTGGGTTGCTTATGCTCGTAAAGTATTACTATTAATCAAGAGAAAGATTAATAATAATGAAAAGTGGAAAGTAATGAATAAATGAAAGTCTTGGAAGCCAAGGTTGAGGTGAGTGACTGTGTTGTCACAAAAGACTTGTATGCCAAAGTTGAGGTGAGTGACTATGTTGTCACAAAAGACTCGTAAGCGTTGTCACAAAAGACTTGTATGCCAAGGTTGAGGTGAGTGACTGTGTTGTCACAAAAGACTCGTAAGGGATTCAATCCATGAGATTGACCCGAGTCCTTATCACGTACCCCGGTACTGTCGGTCTTCGGACATGAGTCTGGTATTGCATGAGACAGGATCCAGATTATAGTGAAAGATAATGAATGAATTCATGAGTTAATAAAAGATAATTAAGTCTATACCTTGATGTATGTATGATGAATGCTCACGTGTGAAAGTAAAGGAAGTATTTTATTGAAAGAGATATTTTCATATATAAATCCCACAAAGTATTTTAAACGTTTTAAAACTAGAACTCACTCAGTAACACCGACTTTTATGCATTTTCAGTTGGCAGGTAATTGTTACTGAGGGTGGCACGCGGGGAAAGTTACTCGGCAGGGCAAGATTGACATCCATTCATCTTTAATGATATTGTTGTTTTGTAATGCAATTAATATGATCTTTTTGTAACTATTAACAATTAACAAATGTATTGCTTGGCAACAGCGTTTATTAATGAAGTGAATGGTTTTTGATGTTAATTCCGCTGCACTGGTTTATGAACTATGAAATGTTTTATGCTATGATTGACCAACTGTGAGGTCTCATGGAACGGGGCCTTACAATTAGAGACAGGTGGAACCAATGACCAAATGCCATTTCTCATAAAAGCCAAATATTTGCGCCATTGATGTGCTCTAAAGTATACATAGAAGACCTATCAAAAGGACATCAGTTATTCCTAAATATCTTCCTTAAAATGATGAATATGAACTTAAAAATATTTAATTGTGTTTTCAGGTGTTCAAAAGGTCAAGATGAATAAAAGAAGCATAGTTAGTAAGAATTTGAAGAAACCCGAGCTTTAAAGTCCAAACATGGGATCGTGCCTCATTAACCATTCCCCTATGACTAGCCTGGAACATGCCCCTGTGTTTAAATTAGCACACCCCCGTGATTGGACATCTGATAGGACAAAAGTACTATCCCCATAAAGATACTTATGAGCAAGCAAATATGGTCTGACTTTGACGATCAATGAAGCCTGAAAGCCTATAAATAGAAGCCTAAGTCCATCATTTGGGGGAGCTTTTGGGTAGAGGGGTTACCCTACTGATTTCCCCCGGGAATCAAGTCTTGAAGACCCTTGGGAGGCTCGGGAGGTGCATACAACACCTAAAAGAAACTCGGGATTGTCTAAATTTGTGGATCACTGATTTAATTGTTCCATTTCACCAATTATTTGTATCTATCTTTTATGTTGTTTGTTGTTATATTCAAGCTCATTATAAGATAAACTCTCATTATCATTCTAATTGGATGAAACTTTTTTTTTTTATAATTTGTGATTAACTAATGGTGTGATTTATGTTATGTTGATGTTATGGTAATCTTGGGTAAAATTTTGATAGGTTGCATCTACATTTGAACGGAAAGTATATGTTGATGTTGATGTTATGGTTTGTAATTGTGAATGTCATACAAGGTTGAAAAACGTATGAACTATCTTTTATTCGTGAAACCGTTCTTCATAACAAATCCATAACTATTGAACTAGAAAGGGTTATTACAAATCATTTGCGGATTCCCTTTTATTAGCCTGAGAAATCTACAATAATTGTTATGGATTTTTAGATTTAATGGTATGTTAAAGAAGAACTTGATCAACTCTGTTTCTAACATTAAGTTACCACAAGAAATGTATACTTGCCTTTTTTGTGTGTAGTTTAGTATAAGTAAAAACCATTTAAAAACTGAATGTGTGCGAAAAATCTTATAAAAAATGTATACAACTTTCACTCACATCAGCCATCGAGCTTTGTTGGCAATAAAAAAGGTGGTGGGTGTTGTTTTAGAAGAAATGGTGGTTGTATGAAAAGATTAAAAATTATGAGGAACTTTCTTTTTCGGATTTGGTCTAAGGGAGGACGGGTATCATACCCCGGTTAAAGCGGAAACACCGAGGCATGATGAGATTGAATCATAACACAAGGATAAAGAGTACTAAAGGAAATTAATTATTAAAACCAAATAGAGGTTACATCCAATCCTAATAACAAATAAACCAAACAAATAAATAAGTCTTCATTTTATTCAAAGTCTAACTAGGTCCAACTAAAGCTTATCTTGAAACCTAGCGTGCGCAAAGTAACGAACTTAGTTTCCATTACCTGAAAACATGCTAAAATATGTCAACTAAAAAGTTAGTGAGCACATATGTTTAGAAGTATACATATAGTAGATAACAATGTACAAACCAATAAATAATTTTCCAAATACAAGTAAATAAACTATTATAGTTAATAACCATGTACAAACCGATAACCAATTTTCTAAATACAAGTAAATAAACTATTATAGTTAATAACCATGTACAAACCAATAACCAACTTTCCAGATACAAGTAAGTAAACTATTATACATGACTCCACAACCAACTCTTATGATCGAATGCCCTCCCATCTAACCCCCTGACACAATAGGTTAGACTAATAGTAAGCTTGTCTAGTATGTAGTTTCTGAACATCTAGCTCCTTTAAAGTCAAAAAGAATGCGTTGACTTAAAGGATGATCGGTATTGATTGGCATACATCAACCCGAGTACCGAATGGGTTTGTCAGGCCAATAGGTCTATCTACGTACTCCCATGGCTTCCCCGAAGTTAATGGTTGTGTAGATTTTAGAAAAATAGAAGGACTTTGTATTAAAAAGTGTTATAGAATATAGCAACATGTATAATCAGTTTAGTTTTACTAGTATAAGAAAGTTGTCATTAAGTTTGCAAAGACTAGTATGTAACACCCGAAATTTCCAGGTCACATCAAAGAAAAGAAAAGTATCTTGAAGAAAACAAAAAAGAGCAAAAGTGGAGGGGGCTTTTGTGTAAAAATACACAAAAGTCAATATTTTAATATAAAAAAATTATGGCCGCCCATGCCTAACCATTACCTGCTGCTGTTCGACCGAGAAGAAGAAAAGAAGACTGAAACTTTGTTCTCTCGGTTTGAAGAAGAAGAAAGGGGTGAAAATCTTCATAGGTAAGTGTTTTCGTGTTAATTGGTTCGGTTTTTATGGGGTTTTCCTCCTTAAAACCGATATTTAAGTGCTCTTTGTGTTTGGGTGTTTGTTTTGGCTTGTTTTAGGTGCTTGAACTCTTGTGCAAGCAAGTTTGGAGGAGTTTTGCTTGTTTGCTGCAATAGGTGAGTTCTAGACCCTGTTTTATATGTGTTTCAAACAAGTTTGGGGCTAAAAATGAATGCTAAAAAGGATTTTACAACTGTTTTATGCTACCCGTATGTTTATGTATGTATATGCTTATGTTCTATGCTTGTTTATGTGTTGTGGCCGCTTAGAATGTTAAGTTTATGCTTAGAACAGGTGCAATGCAGGCCTGGGATGGTTTTGATTCTGAAAAATGCGCAACAGGTGGTCATGCGCCCAAACAGGGCGCATGCGCCTGAGATTTTGACTTAGAAATGCCTAAGTACAGGCCATGAACCCAAACAGGGCCCATGCGCCTGAAATTTTGCCTTAGAAAAACTTAAAGTGAGGTTCATGCGCCTCAATAGTTCCCATGCGCCTAGGAGTTTGTCTGAAAATACTAAGTGTTAACCCATGTGCCCAAACAGTACCCCATGCGCCCAACTATTTTGCTCAGGCGCCTAAGTGTTAGTCATGCGCCTGAAAAGTACCTCATGCGCCCAAGTTAGTGCCCAGACGCCTAAGTGTTGGCTCGTACGCCCACATAGTGTTAATGCGCCCAAGCAGGATTCATGCGCCTGCATAGTGCTCATGCGCCTAGAATACTTAAAAAATTTTCTGAAATTTTGGGAAATTAGAATTTTAGGGTTTGACCCTGGTATGACTTGGTGTTTTTATTTGTTTATTTTATGCATGTTTTTGGGCTGTTCTTATGTTCCTTATTATGTATTATTATGTGGCTTTACGTGGTGTGATTATGCTCATAAAGTATTACCATTAACCAAGTGAAAGATGAAAATTAATGAAAAGTGGAACATAATGAAAGAATGAAAGTCTTGCAAGCAATTTGAATAGAGGTGCACGACCATGTTGTCGTTAGCTCAACTGTGTACGGTTTAGCTAACCCGAAGGATGTACACAGGGTCAATCCTTGAGATTGACATGACCCTTGCTGCTTGCCCCAGGTGACTGGGTCAGCTTAGTGCACAATGTTCGGGGTCTATTTATAGACCTCAGGCCCAGCACCAGCTTAGTGCATAATGTTTGGGGTATTGCACATTGGTCCGAAAGGAAAGTGAAAGATAATAATGAAAGGAAGAATGAAAAGATAATGATGATAATTATGAATATTATCTGAATGTACGTATGATGTGTGCTCGCATACGAAAGTAATGTATTTTATTCTAAAGGGATATTTCCGTATACAAATCATACGAGGTACTTTTATACTTTTAAAACTCGAACTCACTCAGCAACGCTGACTTTTATGCATTTTCAGTTGGCAGGTAATTATTGCTGAGGATGGCACTCGGGGACAGCTACTCGTCGGGGCAAGACTGGCATCCGTTCATGCTTAATGATTTTGTTGTATTGTAATGCAACTAATTGATTATTTTGTAACTCTAAATTTCAACGATGTATTATTTTGCAACATTAATTATATGCATGAATGGTTTTTGTTAACTTAATTCTGCTGCAATGTTTTACGAATTGTGTATTGATTAATATAATATTGCTATGATTGTCCAACTGTGAGGTCTCTGGGTACGGGGCCTTACAAGTTGGTATCAGAGCTAAAGTTTAAGAGAAATGGGTAAATATTTTCAAAAACCTAAGCTTAAACTGAGAATGGGACCGAATGGAGGGATGCCAGCCCGAGTAGCTACGTGCCATGAGGTATTTATTTTCTTAATGTTAACCGGTATTATGTGCGTGTGCTATTTGATTTATATGCCTTTAGTAGATTTGAATACTAATGTAGTCAGGATAGGAAATGCTCGGGGGATGAAGAGTAAAGTAAGTGGCTAGTCACAACTGGCCACTGTAATTAGGGACTTACTATACTTGACATAAACTGAGCTGTTACCTTGAATGACCGGGTTGGTGTTTGAATCTTATAGTGTTAGAGGATGGCCGGAGGAAGATCGTCTAAGGCTTCTAGAGGTGGAGCAAGGGGTGGTCGTGGTGGTAGGCCACGGGCCGCAAGGAACAAGACTAAGACTGCAGAGACAGCTCCTGCTGGGCCTGGGCTTCATCACCCGGAGGGCCGCGATGAGAGTGCCAATCTGAGGGCCTTAGTGAAAGAGGCAGTGGTTGAGGAGGTTTAGCAAGTTATGCAGACGATCCTACCGTCTGTCGTGACTGAAGTGATCCGGGCTGTAAGGGAAGACGAGAGGAAAAGGAAGGAGGAGGAGAGGAGAACTACAGCCGGAAGGTGGGAGAATATGAGGGATCATGATGATGAAGAGGAGCTGAATACTGAAAGGGAAGCCTCCAGTGATGAGGAGGAGGTGGAAGAGCGGGAAACCGCAAAGGGATGTAGTTATAGGGCATTCCAACGATGCAAACCCCCTACTTTCGATGGTAACGGTAATGCTGCCGCTGCTCACCGCTGGGTAAGAGAGATGGAGGCGGTGTTAGAGATTAGCGAGTGCAGAGAGGATCAGAAAGTGAAATTCGCCACTCACTCGTTTGTTGACTCGGCTCTGTGCTGGTGGGACCATATTGTCCAAGCCGAGGGCAGCAGGGCCATTGGGAGGATGAGATGGGAAGAGTTGAAGAAGATGGTGATTGAGGAATTCTGTCCTCAGAGGGAACTGGACAAGATAAAGAGAGAGTTCCTACAGCTTGAGGCGGGAACCATGACCCACCAGCAATACACTACCAAGTTTAATAAGATGGCAAGGCTGGTGCCGGATCAGGTGACGCCGCTGTCGAGGAAGATTAAGAGGTATGTGCAGGGATTGCCAGCTGATATCCGCATGCATTTGATTGTTGCCCGACCAAACACTTTTAGGTCGGCAGTGGATCTGGCTAGGAGGCTTTACGATAAGAGAGAGGTGACGGTGGTTGAGGTGAAGAAGACAGGTGGTGGTGACAAGAACTGGAGCGGGAAACAGTTTGGGCGTGGCGGTTTCACCCCAAATAACAAGAGGTCATACCGTAGGGTGGTGTCATCAAGCTCGGGGTGAAGAGGTGTGGTAAGTGTAGGAAGGAGCATATCGGGGATGCAGGTTGGGGTTAAACGTATGCTTCAAGTGCGGGAAGCCTGGTCACATCGCCAAAGATTGTAGGGTGTTGAGGTGTTATATCTGTGGGGAAGAGGGACACGTGAGCAGGGATTGCAAGAAGCAAAGGGCAGAGAGTTTCGGGGCGAAGAAGAGGACGGAGGAAGGAGGACAGAGGGCAAGTGCTAGAGCCTTCACAATGATGCGGGGGGAGGCCCGAGTAGACCCCGATGTCATGTCAGGTACGTTTCTAGTAAATCAAACTTATGCCTTTGTATTATTTGATTCTGGTGCTAGTAGGAGTTTCATTTCTGCTGCTTTTTGTGCTAAGTTGCCTGTTAGTAGTAGAAGTATTGATGAGCCATTTGATGTAGAAACTGCTATTGGTAAGTCTACCAGAATTTCTGATATGATAGAAGGTTGTGACATAGAATTAGAAGGCCATAGGTTCTCTGCTAAACTATTTGTGATGCCCCTAGGCGGATTTGATGTAGTACTAGGGATGGATTGGTTAGCAGCCTATGAGGCAAACATCGTGTGTCGCAAGAAGATAATTCGATTAATTGCGCCCGATGGAAGTCCAGTGACGGTCTACGGTGATCGCGTCATTACGGTTTCGAAGGTGATTTCGATGGCGGTGGCAGAGAAGTGCATGAAGCGAGGATGTAGTGCCTACCTGGTGTAAAGGATGTGGATACGTCAGTACCACAATTGCCTGATGTACCGGCTGTGTGTGACTTTCCAGACGTGTTCCCAGAAGACTTACCAGGTGTGCCACCAGATCGCGAGATCGAGTTTCAGATTAATCTGATACCCGGTGCTCAACCCGTTGCCAAAGCACCGTACCGGTTAGCTCCGACCGAGATAAAGGAACTAATGGTTCAACTGCAGGAATTGATGGATAAAGGATTCATCCGACCGAGTATCTCTCCTTGGGGTGCTCCGGTCTTGTTTGTCAAGAAGAAAGACGGTAGTATGAGGATGTGCATAGACTACCGAGAGTTAAACAAATTAAAGTTGAAGAACCGATATCCCCTGCCGAGAATAGATGACTTATTCGACTAGCTCCAAGGTGCCAGTTGGTTATCAAGAATAGATCTCCGGTCTGGCTACCATCAATTGAAGGTGAAGGAGCAAGATATTCTTAAGACAGCTTTTCGCACGCGTTATGGACATTCCGAGTTTCTCGTTATGTCTTTCGGACTAACTAACGCGCCAGCTGCCTTTATGGATTTGATGAACCGAGTGTGTCGGCCAATGTTAGATAAATCAGTGATTGTGTTTATTGATGATATCTTGATTTATTCAAAGAGTGAAGAAGAACATGCCGACCATATACGTGAAGTGTTGGAGACACTTAGGAGGGAGAAGCTATATGCTAAATTCTCTAAGTGTGCTTTTTGGTTGCGCGAAGTTCAATTTTTGGGTCATGTGGTGAATTCTAAAGGAATTATGGTGGACCCGGCGAAGGTTGAGGCGGTGATGCAATGAAAGTCTCCAAAGACGCCATCCGAGATTCGCAGTTTCTTTATATTATCTCTTTGTCTCAATCTATTTGTTTTTTCATCTTTTCCGTTCAGGCATAACCCGACTCTTGGAATAAGGGGAGGCTGTGGCGAAGGTGAATAGTCAATGATCTTTCCACTCTTGTGTACTAGTTTCACACCACTAGAATAAGTTCAATTGTAGTTTGTTCGAGCCAGTTCCCGGCACTTCTCTTTTTTTAGAGGATACCTAATAACGTACTATATATGTATAAAAAATGTGTGCATATTCCTATTTTGAATTTTGAATTTTGAATTTTGCATCTAATCCTTGCACATTAGAAATTTGATATTAGAAATTGAATTGAATAAGACTCAAATCAAATTTCATTGTCCGACCCATTTTATTCATCTTCCAAGAGGATAATATCATTTGGGGATGTCGTCACCCAGTAACTTCGAGTTCTCTTTTTCTTTATATTTACGCGTGATTTTTTTTATAATTTACTAAAGTTAGATATACGTGTGTTACACATGCTGAAATAATGAATATGAAATTGTGATGTAGTAAAACATACTTCGATTTGAGAAGATTGAACCTTGATGTATATTGAAGTGGAGATGTTTTATTTTGAGTAATCGTTAATTGTAATTGTGTTTGACTTCATGAATTTTTAAAATGTTTGCTAAACAAAAAACGATGTTTAAAGTATTTTTATTTTAATAATGATTAGTTAGAATTTAAATTTAATTTTAACAAAATTAACTCCTATTAAAATATTTTTGATGAAACATTGTATTTGTGTTTAGAAAAAAAGTATATGATTAACATAGCCCTAAAGTTTACCACTTTATTTGTTAAAATACTTCAAGGCTCTCCGTTAAAATGCAACATAAGTGCGATGTTATTCGAGTCCATGCATACACGTTATTTTCCTTAATTGCAAAACACTTTGTGACTTGATATCATGTCATTTTCTTCTATGTAGGCATCGAGGAAGAGACTTTTTAGTTTAGTGTCGTTTAGTGGTGATACTGCGTAGCTTATTATCATCTCCAGTCATCAACAAAGTTGTAACATCACAACACAATCCGTTAAACGACCATGTGCCAGAGCTCTATAAACACTCCATTTGTCAAAATGTACATGTATATAGGCAAAATGTATGTACTTATCATATTTAAATGAAATGATACAGTTGTTATTAGAAGTTTTGTTACTCCTAAAATAACCTATTGTTAGAAATGACACCACTTTATCACTGATATTTTCCTTGTGGAAGGTTACGCTTGAAGTTTAAACATTATTTTTAACTAGCAACTGCAATCCGCGTGTTGCTGCGTGAGGTGTATAATCATGCCAAGTAGCAACAATGAGTAGTGTCCACTAACATCGAAAAAGTTTGAATTGAATAAACAAAAAAATGAAAAAAATAAAGTTGAATGAATAGTAGACGTAAAACATTGAACCATGCAACCGCAACGTAAAACATCTAAAACAGATCTAGGACTAGCGTCTTAAGAAGGCGCCATTAAACCGGAAAAATAAGCATAAAAACATTGAATCACACACGCGTTGTGGCGTGTGAACTCGCAAAATTTAGACTTAAACGTAAAACAAAAATTTTTAAAATATGAAAAGTATTGTGGATAAAAGTTGAAAAAAAAAAAAAATTATTGAGAGTAAATTAAAAAAGATATAAAATTATTAAATTAAAATACAAAAAATTAAAGATTTAAAAAAAGACAAAAGTTAGGTAAAACTCTAGATGCAAACTTGTGCGCTTTGTCGCATTGCATAACATAATTTGCTAAACCTACTTTTACCCATTCCTAAAGAAATTACTATAAAAAGTTCATGTTGAATACATATTATTTTTAATAAAGTTTAAAAACATATGGATAAATATCTGTATAAATTGTATTGGCAAGATATAAATGACGAATTGAAGGTTTGTATTTTGGAATGATAGTCCATTACTAATAATGATAATATTATTATTATTAATTGTGAAGAAGGATAAAAGTTGAATAGACGGTTTATATAAATAGAAAATGATTAAAAAGAAACAATTTTGTTTTCAGAAGGGACCAACAAGTGATCAAAAGAAAATTTTTATAATTTACAATTGAAACTGACTTCTTACTTTTTAGGACGTACACTTCATTTCAACTTAATTCAGAAAACTTTTCACGTCCGCTTCTTTTTTTGGAGACCATTAATGACTTTCAATCAAATTTAATCAACCAGTCACCGTCGCAGGTGCAAACGGCGGCCGCTGGGGACAGAGTTATTTTTAAAACTTTTTTTTTATCAAAATTAAGTTTCAGAAATTATTATATGTTATTAAATAAAAATTTTTTGTTAACTAATAGTAATCCATATATTATTTATTAATTTGTTAAAAATTTAAAATAATAATATATTTTATTCAATTCTAAAGATTTTAAATGTTAAAAAATTTATTTCTAAGTTTTTAACTTTTATAAAAAATCATTTTAAATTAAATATAGATTATTTAAAAACTAACATTTTGCGAATCATTCATATAATTAATTACTCAATTAATTATTTAGAACGTATTTTGAATAATTAATTATTAAAAAGTAATTATTTTACCAACACCATTCAAACTTTATTTATTCGATCATTATAAATTACATATTCTAATATTTAATTATTCTATTAATCATGTTTAAATTATAGATTTTTCCTTTAACTATGTTTAAATTTACAGATTTTGTCCTTAAACTTTAATAACTACACTAAGCATCATTTATTTAAAAATTTATCACACTTTATGTCCTTTCTACTAATTAAAGTTAACTTTTTATGTTAGTTTTGTGTGAATGAACTATTTTTTTTTTATTTTAGTTACTTTATCTTTTTTAATCACTTATTATTTTATAAACTTATCTGAAAAATTATTACTTAATTATTATAATCTTTTTTATAAATATACTTTTATCTATAGGTTTTTAATTTATTATATTTTTTTTTTCTTTTAAAAATTAGTTATCTACCTTTCTCTATGGGTTTAGGGTTTAGGGTTCATGTAAACATTACAAGATAAATATTTAATTACTTATCTAACCATATAGGTGAAAATAATAACAAAAGGGGCATATTTAAAAGATTGTTATTTTTTAACGTCTAATTGGATCACTGACAGCCTATTGACCCACTTGATCTTCTCCATCACTCAAGAACGAAACATTGGGGCACTAAACTGACAACTCCTCCGTAGGAAAGCTCGTACATTTGAAAGATTAAATATCTCTCGTTTGTTAAACTTCTAGAGACTCTGGTATAACCATGAGCATGTATGGTGACAACCTTCAACATCACGCAAGCAATGTTACAAAAGTCGGATCTTGGCCGAGATCAATCGGACTTAGACCGACATGACTTCCTCTAACCATTCCAAGATCACTAGTCTTTAATTATCAGCCAAAATTAGTCCTTGGCAACCCAAATCAATTGTGATATTGCGAGTAAATTACACAAACAGTCCCTTGGGTATGCACGTATTACAACTTTAGTCTCTACTTTTTAATAAGTTACAGATGAGGGCCTGAACTATGTAAAGAGTGCACACTGACGATCCATGACACTAACAAAGGTTAAGTTTCTTTGTTAGTGTTTTTAAAAAGACAAAATACCCTTTCTTTCTTTTTTTTATCTTCTTCTGCACATTCAACACCTACCACCACCACCTCTACCCTCAACCCATCACCGCCGCCGCCTCTACCCTCAACCCACCACCGCCATCGCCGCCTCTACTCTCAACCTACAACTACCGCACCGCCTGCACCCTCAACCCACCACCAACATCGGCGCATGCACCCTCAACCCACCTCCACAACCCATCACCACCCTTAACCCACCACCACCGTCGCCGCATCACCCTCAACCCAACGCCACCGTCACCAACCTACCACCACCGTCGCCAACCCACCACCACAATCCTAGAGCACCCTCAACTAGCACCACCATCGCCGTAGCACCCTCACCCACCACCACCATTACTACCTGCACCTTTAACCCACCACCACCAATCAGACAACCACCTGTGGCTACCACTAAACAGATTCATCGAATTTGAAAAGAGAGAGAATCTTTTAAAAGAGAAAGAGAAAGGGGGAGAGAGGGGGGAGAGAGAAAGAAAGACTTAGACCAGTAATGATGCTTCATTTCTCCCATGGTGGTGAAGAGATGGTGGTGATGAAGATGAAGATGAAGAAGATGAAGATGGAAGAAGAATATGGAGGGAGGGGTTGAGGTGTGATGGGTAGGATTTGGGTCGGGGTAAGTTAGGTTTTATTTATAAATTATTATTTTTTAAATTTAGAGGTATATTGGTAATTTTACATTAACTTAACGGAAAAACTTAACATCAGTTAGCGTTCGGTGACTGCCGGTGCGCATATCATGCATAGTTCAGGCACACATTTGTAATTTTGAAAAGTGGGGACTGAACTTGAAATATGTGCAAACTCCATGGATATCTGTGTAATTCACTCTGATATTGCATAGCTATTGTCATCATGAGTAATCAACAAACTTGTAACATTACGAAACAATTCGTTTAAAAACCATGGACCGGAGCTCCATATGGACCGGAGCTCCATACATCCTTCATCCGTCAAATAGCTTTTAACTTCTAATTTATCCAACCATCATGAGTGAATGACTGAAAGGCTTGACATCGACTTTCAGCTACCAGGCTTGCATATCAAAATTTCAATCCGATCAAATCCCAGGTAATCATTAGTCGGTATCCACCGCTCAACTAGCGGCTAGCGAGTTCTACAACCTCGCCAACAGCCAAACAATTAATGGGTGATCTGGAAATTCGAGGCATTGGATCTAAGTGTGCATCTTTTTTAAAACTCGTAATCCCTTTTTCGTGCAAGTGTTGAGTGAAGTTTCTGAACGAATTAATTTTTACTATCATAAATTATGACTAAAACAGAAAAACCATTTTGTGGGTGCATAAGGCGTAGCACGCCGTTTATTACTCCCATGGCTAATACTAGGATACCAGCAAACATATGTTGAATTAAGCATGAGCTTTGGATTCTGGACTCACTCGTACTTCCCATGTTTGTTTCTGTTCTTGTAAATGATTCACTCTATTGATGACTACCACAGGATACAATATATCCATACTATCTTTTCATACACTAGATTTAATAAATCTGTGTACCACACGGATTGAATAGATAAAATATTAAAATAAAAAATTATAATTATAAAACGATATTATAAGATAAGATATGATTGAAATTACGTATGAGTAAAAACCATAAGTAATAAATAATAATATTAACTTTTTAACTTTTGTTTTTTCCAAAAAAATTAAACAATTTATAAGTAATAAAATAATAATATTAACTTTTTAACTTTTTTTTTCCAAAAAAAATTAAACAATTTACAAAACGAATCGTTTAAAAAATATAATTTTAAAAATTCCTTATTATAATTCTTAATTTTAATTATTTTTTGTTTATTAAAAATTACCTTTTAAATGCACTAATTTTAAAATATTTCATATTTTTAAAAAGTTTGATGTTTTAAGAAATTTTTTATTTTATAAAAATTTGCTTCTTAAAAAATATTTGCTTCTTAATAAATAAATCTTTATCTTAATTATTAAAAAACTATTTTTAATCTAAAAAAGAGTTAAATAATATTATTAGCATTTAATGTGACTATTTATTAAGAGAGAAAAACAAAAAGTTGTTATAAGAATTAATGTAATGCTGCTACGTGTCCTTCCTACTTACTATTTTCTAAAGTAGTAATTAGATAAGATATCTTTAGGGAAAAAATAACATTTCACATATTTACGACCTTGTAAAACATATTTATAGGGCAAATTTGCATTTCACTTAATTTTAAGATTTACTAGAAGTATTTTAGCTATCTAATAATTTTAATAATTATGATATTAATTTAGTATTTAATAAGAAGTTATTTAATGACATATAATATATTATGAATAATTTTATAGTATGATATATTATATAGTAAAAATAATAGATATAGTAAACCATGAATAAAAAGGAGTTAATATGATATAGCTAAATAATAGTTATAATAATTACAAATACTTTAAGAGCATACCAGTGATTCTCAGTTGGAGAGTGCATAAACTGACAGACTTGTTGACTGCAAAGGTGAGGTCTGGCGAAACAAAGTAGCATATTGAAAAGCACCAACTACCTGTCGATACTGAACCGTGGCTATCACCAAGGGCTATGTTAGTTATGGTAGTTATGGGAGAGGAAACAGGTTTAGCTTTTAAGAGACCAGCTTTTCAGAGGAGGTTCGTGATGTATTTCTGTTGAGATAACAACACATTTGTCCCTTTAGAAGTAACTTCAACTCCCGAGAAGTAAGACCATATCCTTAACACTAAACGTTTGACTCAAGCTTTTATGATCCTTCAGTGGCTTGAGGATAATAACCCGTTGGAATAATGTCATCCACATAGACCAATATATATAGTAGTGTGCCCTTAGAACAATAAATGAAGAGAGAAAGATCTATTTTAGAGCCTTAAAACTAGGCACGAGGGACCTGCTTGAGCCCATAAAGAGACTTGTGAAGCAGTCAAACATGGTCTGGCTTTTGAGGATCAATGAATGAAGCCAGGTGGTTGGCTTAAGTAAACCGTCCATGGAGCAAAGCATTTGAATATCTAATTGTCTCGGTGGCCATCGTTGTGTCGTAGAGAGAGAGAGAAAGAGAGAGAGAGAACACTACTCGTATAGTTGTGGATTTGACAATCGAACTAAAAGTGTCATGAAAATCAATTCTCGCGTGCTGATTGGATACTAAACAAACTTTGTAAGTTTTATCCGGTTTGATCCTATACACCCACTTACAATCAACTACATTAGCATTAGAGACAAGTGGAACCAATGACCAAGTGTCATTTCTCATAAGATCCAAATATTCATAGCCATGGCTTTGCGCCATCGAGCTTTGTTAGCACTAGCAAAGGTGGTGGGTGTTGTTTAAGAAGAAGTGGTGGTTGTATGTAAAGAGGAACCTTGTTTTTTCGAATTTGGCCTAAGGTTAGGAGGACTGGTACGAGGTGGAGGTGGTGCACTCGAATGGGTAGTTGAAAAGGAATGGTCGGGTTGGATAGGGGTGGAGTGTAATACCCAAAACTTTAATATAATAGTTGTACATGCGAAATATGAAAATTTCTTTCATATATTGTTGTATGAGTAAAATGACTATTTGGATGATGACAAGTGACGTCAATATTTTACTATTTCAATAAAGCGTTAAATAATAATAAAATATTTAACTTTCGATCCTACTCTGTTTTTAACAAAACTTAGGTAGATTTGTAGAGAAAAATAAGGTCGTCCCAACGACGTATTCGAAATTTTATAGAACTTTATAGTTTAAAAGTTATAAGAGAAAACGAAGTAAGCAGCTGAATTAATATAATAATATAATAATAATAAATTTTAAAATCATTAATCTGTCAGCTAGAAATAAGGAAGCAAACAAGTAAGCACGTCAAATTGTATCCCATATCGCCTGGTGAAACTTTCACATGCCTGCCTGTTTACTTATAAATAGAAACCATAAGGTTGAATTTAGAATATAAGTTTCTTAAGAACGCTCTATTATAAAGAGATCTCGAGTACTCAATACCCCATTGGGTATGTTTAATAGTCGTTTTGCCCGAGTAGGAGCACAGGTAGGGAGACTCTACATCAAATTGTCGTAGATAGTTTTAAGGTATGTTCTCATTTAAGTTATGTCAAGTTAATTATTATTTATTTTAGTGTTATTATTAGGATTAGCATTAGTATAGTGTATAAGAGTAGGCGTTAAGGTTATTGTTAGGATTGGGTTTTAGGTAGCCTAACTAAGGTTAGGCACAGACTGACCACCCATGCTTAAACAAGGTAGCGCTAGCTAATATCCAACCATGACAATGACTGGTTAGTTATACCATCGCCTAACCTAGGATTACTTAAACTGTATCAAGACCTTGAGATATCACCAGATCTTACTAGGAATTGATTATCAATTGTTGAGCAACTGTTAAACAGGTGAGTTATACTCTTTCTGTCTGTACCGGTAATAATTATAATGTTTACAATTATGCACGGGTCGGTAGGGGTATATGGGATCCTGATATATTAAATAGGGGTGTGTCAAATTGGTTGAAAAGAGGATAGGGTTCCTCGTATGCATCAGGAACATGCTCATATCTATTTAACGGCTGGGAGGGTCTGACAAACCCGCTTTGGTGGTTGTGGTAAAACCAGAGAATGCACTGTGCCTATGGACCAAATATCACAACCCATATTGTATGCATGTCAAAGTTAATTTGTAAACTGAATAGCATGAGCTACTCCAACATTAGCTGACGTCTTTTTAAGTATATGTATCACAAGTAATCAGTGAGACTACTCTAGGAACAATGAGGAGATAGTGAAATCTGGAGCGTAGAAGTTTAGTTGTTTGATATGCAATTAATAATATATTGTACTCAGAATGTTGTAAGTTGTAATGAAAACTCAGTTTGCTTTCGCTGTAAGTTGTATCAAGTGTGCACGTCCGCCTGGGTTTCGGGTGGGGTGTCACAGCTGGTATCAGAGCCTGAGGTTTTAGCAAATTAGTATTATAGAAATGCCTAAGCTTTAACCAGTAGAACTCTATAAAATTAATGTTAGATTCAAATTATGCCAAATAGCAAGTTTTAAGAAAAAAATAGTCACGTTGCTTAGAATGACGTAAGATCAAATAACCTGCGCCATGTCTTTTTTTTTCTTCCTAAATATGTATTATATAAATGAATCT
The DNA here is from genome assembly GCA_025506505.1 of Flaveria sonorensis. Lineage (NCBI taxonomy): Eukaryota > Viridiplantae > Streptophyta > Magnoliopsida > Asterales > Asteraceae > Flaveria > Flaveria sonorensis. The sequence goes on along the minus strand of CM046425.1, from coordinate 56,804,236 downwards.
GTGTAACATAACTGTTATGTTATAAATATGCTTAGCACATACCAGTAACTTCACTATAATTATATAAACCTATAGGTAGGTGCAATGTCTGAACATAGAGATGATCAAGGATCTAGACATGAACAAGGATCTAGACGCGAACAAGTTAGCAGCATGACGGGAGAAAGTTCTCATAGGACTCAAACTCATCTCACAGTGTTAGATCTCGATCTAATATGAACCCAATTCTAAATGTTGAAGCTATCCATAACATAGCAGTGGAAGTCGCAAAGATATTAACGAATGCACAAACTAGTAATACTGATAAATCAAAAGAGCAACTTGAAGAAAGCTCGGCTGCTTCCACGCCTGTACAAGAAAGGGAAAGAATGGAAGGAACCAAATCAAACATATGCTCATGTCCTGTAAGAAAAGGAGCCGTGGAAGCTCAAGACTGGCTGAATCGAATGGAGTCAGTATGGATGTTTGCGACTGTAACGATAATAACAAAGTGTGGTTCGCTCGCTGTACATATGTTGAATCTAAAGCCCTTCTGGTTAAAACTAGGAAACAAGACATATCGAGAGTATGTTACTCGTTTAATGAAATATCTCGACTTGTTCCTCATCTAGCAACAACCGAGGAACAACTGATCAATAGGTTATCTGGGGTTTACCATCCGAAATGAGGGTTTTCATTAAATCCAAATCCCCCAAAACCTTTTCAGAAACGGTTGAAGTCGGTGCTATCAAGGCCGCCGAGATGTTACGACGACAAGTTGAATCTCCTGCACCAAAAAGAAAATGGGAAGAAGGAAAGAGGACAGCAGGGATCAACAGCTTCAAGAAACCTAGAGAAATGGCTCAATGCAGATTTTGTAAGAAGAATCATCCGGGCCATGTCGTACACAACCATGCCCCAATTGCAAAAAGACCGGGCATCTTCTTCAAGAATGCAAGGAGAAGAATGCAAGGAGAAGAGAAACTATTTTGAATGTGGAGATGCAGGACTATAACCTAATTGCCCAAAACTTCAAATGACAACAATCTGCAACCAAACAAACCTAAAGGGCGTGCATTTGTGTTGACCACGAAGGAAGCTCGTACTCCAGATGTGATTACTGGTACGTATCTTGTCAATGATATATATATGCACGAGTATTATTTTATTCCGGTGCCAATAAAAGTTTAGTATCAGATACCTTTAGGCACTATCTGAACCAAGAATCAAAAAATTTAGATCATACCTTTATAGTAGAAATGGCTGATGGGAGTCAAAAGAAAATCACTAATATCATTAAAAACTGTATCATAAATTTGAATGGTTATCCATTTCCTATTGATTTAATGCCTATGAAACTAGGAGAATTTGATGTAGTTATAGGAATGGATTGGCTAGTCCTACATCACGCAGAAATAGTGTGATAAAAAGATCGTTCGACTACAGTTACGTAATGGCAAACGGTTAACCATATTAGGAGATCGCGCTGAAAAAACTAAAAATCTCATCACGATAGCACAAGCACAAAAAGATACGAGAAAAGGATGCATTGCCTTTTTGGCCTATTGTGTAAACACCATAGAGAATAAGAAGATTGAAGACGTGCCAGTAGTACGGGAATACCTTAAGGTATTTTCGGATGAGCTCCCAGGACTTCCACATGATAGACAAGTGGAGTTTCGTATTGACTTAGTACCTGGGATAGCATCGATTGCCAAGTCTCCGTACAGACTAGCCCCGACAGAAATGCAAGAACTCAAGAAGCAACTAGAAGAACTACTTCAAAAAGAATTTATTCAGCCAAGCTCTTAGCCTTGAGGAGCACCCATCCTATTCGTTAAGAAGAAAGATGGGACAATGCGTATGTGCATTGATTATAGAGACTTGAATAAAGTCACTATAAATAATAAGTATCCCTTACCAAGGATCGGTGATTTATTTGATCAATTTCAAGGAGCAAGTTATTTTTCAAAAATAGACTTGTGATCTGGATATCATCCGGTAAACGTCACTCCAGAAGATGTACCTAAGACTGCTTTCAGGACTAGGTACGGTCATTATGAATTTTTGGTAATGCCGTTTGGGCTTACCAACGCACCTGCAATATTCATCGACCTTATGAATAGAGTTTGTAAATCGTATCTCGATAAGTTCGTGATCGTGTTTATCGATGACATTCAGATCTACTCTAAGAACGAGGCAGATCATGAATAACACTTCAGAGCAATTCTTGAATTGCTTAAGAAAGAAAAACTTTATGCAAAGTTTTCCAAGTGTGAGTTTTGGATACGTGAAGTTCAATTCCTAGGCCACGTAATCAATGAACAAGGAATACAAGTTGATCCCGTGAAGGTTGAGGCTATCAAGAAATGGGAAGTGCCGAAGAATCCTTCTACTGAAATCAAAAGATTTCTTGGGTTAGTAGGATACTATAGGAGGATTATTCAAGACTTCTCCAAGATTGCTATGTCATTAACAACGTTAACCCAGAAAGCCTCTAAGTTTAGTTGGGGACCTAAACAAGAAGAAGCCACACATTAAAACAGAAGTTGTGCAGCGCCCCAATATTATCACTTCCTGAAGGAACTGAAGATTTTGTTGTCTATTGTGACGCTTCTCATTATGGTATGGGATGTGTACTCATGCAAAGGGTAAAGTAATTGCCTACGCATCTCGACAATTGAAGAATCACGAACGAACCTACACAACCCATGATTTAGAACTTGGTGCTGTAGTGTTTGCACTAAAAAGTTGGAGACATTATCTTTATGGAACAAGATGTACTATTTATACCAACCACAAAAGTTTGAAACACATATTCGAGCAGAAAGAGCTTAAATATGCGTCAAAGACGTTAGATGGAGTTATTCGATTCAATACCATCCAGGTAAGACTAATGTAGTAGCTGATGCATTAAGTAGAAAGAGAAAGCCCCAACCAATAACAATTCATGCATCTAGAGTAGAGGTTAAAACTAGTCTCCTGAAACAGATTAAGAATGTACAACAAGAAGCTTTAAGCAAGAATCAAGTAAAGGAAAGAATGCTTGGGAGACTGAACTTGTTGATAGTCGGAAAGGATGATATCCTAAGATTTAACAATAGAATATGGGTTCTTAGTTTTGAAGGACTAGAAGATATAATCTTAGATGAAACCCACAAGTCTAAGTATTCTATCCATCCCGGTAGTGACAAGATGTACAAAGATCTAAGGAATGACTATTGGTGGCCGGGAATGAAACGATCTATGGCTCAATACGTAGAAAAGTCTCACCTACCTTAGAGTGAAAGTAAAACATCAAAAACCATCAGGTTATTTACAGCAGCCGGAGATTGCGGAATGGAAATGCGAGAAAATCACTATGGATTTTATTACAAAACTTCCAAGATCAAGTCATGGTTATGATACTATCTGGGTAATTGTAGACAGACCGACTAAATCTGCACATTTTTTGCCGATTCGTGAGGACTACAAGATGAACAAGCTTGCCCAGATTTACATCAAAGAAGTAGTCTTGCCGCATGGAGTGCCTGTATCAATCATATCAGACAGGGATAGCCGTTTCACTTCTAGGTTTTGGCAAAGTTTCCAACATGAATTGGGAACCAAGCTTAACTTAAGCACTGCCTATCACCCACAGAAGATAGGCAGAGTGAACGAACTATTCAGACGTTAGAAGACATGCTTCGTGCATGTGCGATTGATTTTGGTGGTAGTTGGGATAATCATCCGCCACCTATCGAATTCGCTTACAATAATAGTTATCACGCCAGCATCAAAGCAACCCCTTTTGAAGCTTTATATGGGAGAAAGTGCCGAACACCCATCTGCCGGACAGAAGTAGGTGAAAGTCAACTGTCGGGACCAGAAATCATTATTGAAACCATAGAGAAGATTCAACGAATCAAAGAAAGGGTGAAAGTTACTCAAGATAGACAGAAGAGTTATGCAGATCAGAGACGTAAACCCTTAGAATTTCAACTAGGGATAAAGTGATGTTAAAGGTATCACCTCTGAAGGGAGTAATCCGATTGGAAAGAAAGGAAAACTCAAACCTCGATACATTTGACCGTTTGATATAACAACCAAAGTAGGACCAGTGGCTTATCGACTAAAACTTCCCGAGCAGCTGGCAGGCATACACAATACTTTTCACATGTTAAATTTAAGAAAATGCTTAGTAGATGAAGCACAACAATTACTATTGGAAGATGTGCATGTTAACGAAAAGCTAAACTTCATCGAAGAACCACAACTTATCGAAGATCGAAAGATTAAAAAGTTGCGTAGAAAAGAAATCCCATTAGTCAAGGTCAAGTGGAATGCACGTCATGGACCCGAGTATACGTGGGAATTGGAAAATGAGATGAAAAAAAGTACCCTGAACTAATTAAGTAAAGCTAAATTTTGAGGATGAAATTTTTGTAAGGGGGGAGGATGTAATACCCCAAACCTTAATATAATAGTTGTAGATGCGAAATATGAAAATTTTCTTTCATATATTGTTGTATGAGTAAAAGACTATTTGGAAATGACTATTTGGATGATGACAAGTAGCGTCAATATTTTACTATTCCAATAAAGCGTTAAATAATAATAAAATATTTAATTTTCGATCGTACTCTGTTTTTAACGAAACTTAGGTAGATTCGTAGAGAAAAATGAGGTCGTCCCAACGACGTATTCGAAATTTTATAGAACTTTATAGTTTAAAAGTATTAGAGAAAAACGAAATAAGCAGCTGAATTAATTATAATAATATAATAATAATAAATTTTAAAATTCTCAAATCTGTCAGCTAGAAATAAGGAAGCAAGCAAGTAAGCACGTCAAATTGTATCCCACATCGCCCCGCTTACTTATAAATAGAAACCTTAAGGTTGAATTTAAAATATAAGTTTTCTTGAGAACGCTCTATTATAAAGATAATCTCGAGTACTCAATACCCCACTGGGTATTGTTAATAGTCGTTTTTGCCCGAGTAGGAGCACGAGTAGGGAGACTCTACATCAAATTATCGTAGATAGTTTTAAGGTATGTTCTCATTTAAGTTATGTTAAGTTAATTATTATTTATTTTAGTGTTATTATTAGGATTAACATTAGTATAGTATTATTAGTTTAGGCGTAGAGGTTATTGTTAAGATTGGATTTTAGGTAGCCTACCTTAGTTAGGCATGGACTTGCTTAAACAAGGTAGCGCTAACTAATATCCAACCATGGCAATGACTAGTTAGTTGTATCATCGCCTAACCTAGGATTACTTAAACTGTATCAGGACCTTGAGATATCACCAGATCTTACTAGGAATTAATTATCAACCGTTGAGCAACTGTTAAACGGGTGAGTTATCATGCTTGTTTTCAAAACTGTGATAATATACTCTTTCTATCTGTACTGGTAATAATTATAATGTTTACAATTATGCATGGGTCGGTAGGGGTATACGGGATCCTGATATATTTAATGGGGTGTGTCAAACTGGCTGAAAAGAGGATAGGGTTCCTCGTATGCATTAGGCACATGCTCGTACCTATTTGACGGCCGGGAGGGTCTGACAAACCCACTGCACCACGGTTGTGATAAAACCAGGGAAGGCACCGTGCCTATGGACCCAAATATCACAACCCATATTCTATGCATGTCAAAGTTAATTTTGTAAACTGTATAGCATGAGCTCACCGGCATTAGCTGACGTCTTTTTAAGTATATGTATCACACGTAATCAGTGAGACTACTTTAGAAACAATAAGGAGACAGTGAAATCTGGAGCTGTAGAAGTTTATAGTTGTTTGATATTATAATTAAATAATGTATGGTACTCAGAATGTTGTAAGTTGTAATGAAAACTCAGTTTGTCTTCGCTGTAAGTTATATCAAGTGTGCACGTCCGCCTGGGTTTCGGGTGGGGTGTCACATGGAGGAAGTGGTTTGTGTAGCACGCTAAAAGTTTAAACAGAATGTTGGCGCGACCGTGCAAGATTACTATGTGATAATCTGTGCAGGCGTGGGAGTTGGCTGCAAGTTTGGACAGAATGTTGGCGGGCCGTGTAGGATTCTGCGCGGTCATGCAAGGCTACTAAGTTTGGGAAGGTGTTTTAGGACGATTGACGGGTAAAAGGTGATGATGTCGATGGTGTGTTGGGAGGGATAACGGGGGCGCTGAAAGTTACAAGCAAGTGTAGGGATTTGAAGGAGAAGTTGGAGGTTGTGTGGAGGTTTAGTTATGCAAATGGAAAGAATTGCTCATTGAACTAGACCTAGCGAGCGGTGTATAGACAATCGTTTGTGGTGTCTAGGCATCGATAACCATGGTGTTATAAGGAAAACACAAGATGTAGAACGAAAGTCCATTTTATGAGGGTCATAAGGACGTAGATATTGAAAACATTAACACCCAAATACCCAAAAAAGTGAGATCGGGTTTTTGATGAAACACATGTTCAAATGGTGAAAGATTGGATGAGTTATGAGAAGGCATACGATTGATAAGATACACGGCTGTATCAAATGCAAGATGCCAAAACATAAGGGAACAAAGGATTGGGCTAGGAGAGTGAGCCCAGTTTCAATAACATGACGATGTTAACGTTCAACAAGGCCATTTTGTTCACTTGTATGAGGACATGATCGTTTATGAATGACACCAAGTGTAGAGAAAAAAATTGTAAGACTATAAATTTCACCACCCTAATCTGTTTGAACAGATTTTAATTTAATGTTAAATTGGCATTCAACCATGGCAACAAAATGTTTAAATGACGAAACTAGGAGTAGTAGAGTTTAAATTGGATTTTAATTAATGGTAGGGTTTGCAGTGGCAGTGGGTTTTGGTTGGCAGCGTTGATAGGTTTGGCCGAAACAAGGAGTAGAGTGTGAGGGAGTTGATTTTGGTTGGGATGTAGAGGTTGGTACTTTGAAAGGAAAGATAGTCTCGTCAAAGACAACATGACGAGAAATGATTAATTTATAAGAAGATAACTCATAGCATATATACGAAAACTCATAGTATAGATACGAAAACTCATAGCATATATACCCTCGGTGATCGAAAGGGTAGCCAAGAAAAATGCACAAAGTGGAACGGGGTTGGAGTTTGTTAATGGAGGTGGAGGGGTGAGGGAAAACAAAGACAACCGAAGATACGAAGATGAGAGTAGTCTGGTTGGCGATAATAAATAAGTGAAGTTGGTGAGAAGTTGTGGAGTAATTTACTAGGAAGAACGTTTAGAAGGTGGTAGTATGCCAAAAGGAGGTGGGGACAACAAAGTAGGACAAGATGGTACGAATTATGTTATTAATGGATCTAATTTTACGTTTGGCTTTGCCATTTTAAGTGTGAAGGCAAGAGAAACGGAATTGAATTCTGTTCATATTGATACATTTTAATAGAAGCATTAAATTGAGTTTAAATCATGTGATGAAACTGTTTAAAAACATAAAAAATATGGGTTTTATTCTGCAATGGATAGGTCTAAAGAAAGTTAGCGGTGTCATCTAAAAAGAATACATAGTAGCAGTGACCTTTGGAACTTACAACCGACGAAGTCCACAAGTCACTATGAATTATTAAAAAAGTAACGAGGAAGATGTAGAATCAATAAATGGTAATTTAATATGTTTTCCCAAACCACACGAATGACAAATACTAGAATATAATTGTTTTACAAATTAAGAACAGGACGTAAAGAGTGTAAAATAACAGATCCCGACCGACCAAAGTGGGAATGCTTAAGATCTTGAGTGATTACAGCAAAAACAGAAGGACTGGTGACATGGTTGGTGGATGATAGATTGAATGGGTACAAGCATTATGTGCTGTTACATTGGATGATAGGAATGCGCGTCTTGAGGTCCCTTACAACAAACCAAAAGGATCAAATTCCATGGACATTATCAGTTGTCAAAAGTTGTACGGATAATAGATTTTGATTAAACGAGGAGCATGAAGAACACTGGTTAGTTTTTGGGGGTTGTGCGGATGGGAAAGGTGTTGTGCTCCAATGCCCATTATTGGTATTTGATGACCATTTCCAACTATAATTTTAGGAGCCATTATTACAATAGGAACAGAAATACCTCCATTGTTGGTCATATGCGACGTGGCCCCATTATCCGCATACCAAGTGTGGTTCAAAGGGTGTAGAGTCATTGCTTGAAAGACTTGATCTAAGGCAATAGGACTAGGAATAGGTCTGTTTGGGTGTGCCATGTGAGCCTGGGATTAGATTCAAGTTTCAAAGGAAAGCTCCACGTATAATGTGTAAAATGTACACACAATAAAAAGTAACGATGTCCATCACCGGAAACAAGTGTAGGACCCCAAACATCACAATATGAGTACTTTTAAAAGTAAAAGATGACAAATGAAGTTTTGATGATTTTCCTAAGTGATAAAAGTCACAAGAAGAACTCAAACTTCTATTTGAAAATCGAAAAAAAATAGTTGGAGAGCATTGATTGCAAAAGTTAAGTTGGAGAGCATTGATTGCAAAAGTTATGGATGGGATGACAAAGTCTTTGATGCCATGTTGGAGGAAGCACGGGTGGTGGAGAAGGCAAATTAAGTAGAGCCTATTTTTACTTGGACTAGTGAGGAGGGTGTTATGATACATGAAGAATATTTTTGAATAGAAAGAAGGTTCTTTTTTATTTATGGTACATGAAGAATATTATTGAGTGAAAAAGTATTTGGTGGGTGAAGAAAAGTGAAAGGAACCAATATGAAGAATAAGGGCAACATAAACAGAACCCTCACCATAATAAGCTAGAGAGATCTGGAGCAACATGACTTATCAGTGTTCGAAAGCAAAGTAGAAGATGTTTGGGAGCGATAATCGGTATAGTTTGCAGTGGCTTGGGTTGCTGTCTTGGTCGAATGGTTGCAAGATCACGATTAAGACATTATGACAGTACATGTCCTATTCCACATGTGTTACACACACGTACCATAAACTGTGTTATGATTGAAAGCCCAACTAAACTGGCTTCTGTTTCCCCTAGAGCTATGATTGGTGAAGTTACCTCGACCATGACGCTTGTTTGAGCCTCAGTCTCGGTTACTTTGGGAACGAGAAGAGAGGAAAGCTTTTGAAGACGAATGAGTAGTGGGTTGCACTTGAAGACCAAGTTGTGAGAGAAGTTGTTGAAGGACCTCTAATGTCTTTGTGTGATATGTGCCGGTGAAGGAGATCGGGTAGCGGTAAAAGCTAGAGTCTGTGTAAGAAGGGTTGATTTGTGCACCATGTAATCATGGTTAAAAAGAAGACCATGAAGACCATGAAGTTCATTGTAAGAAGTGTAGATTTCAGCCCGATGAATTCTTCACAAACACCCGAGATCACAAGCATCACAAGGTCTTTTTCCTTCACCGGTTCACCAATATGCAGGAGCATCTGCATATTCTTGTGCCCTTGTAAGGTATGTAGAAGAGATTTCATCACCCTTCGTATTAACTTTTAGTAATTATGTTTTAGGGTGTATTCCCTAGAGGATGTGTGTGGTGCGTGGGCACGTTCAAGAGATAGCCAAAGATCTCGAGATGTAGTGCCTTGGTACATTTCGTACATGAGCAACCTTCGTACATGAGCATCATTAGCCACCCATGTAGAATAATTTGGATTATGAGGTGTGAATGATGAAGGTGGTTCATTATCAGATTTATGAGGGGCATGGAATAGTGCCATCAACATAACCAATCAAATTATTGGTTGGAGAGAGGGTGAAACCAAATTTGTGAGAGTTGTGAGATTGTTTCTTAGTTGCAGAAAAGGCTGCAAGTAAGGCTATTGTAAGCCAAAAAAAGAGTAGGGTTAGGGTTTGAGGGTTACGGTTTGAAGGGTTAGGGCGGCAGCAGCAGGGTTGTGGCGACAGCAGCAGGGTTGTGGCGGCAAAAAGATGTTTTAGGGTTAGGGTTTAACTTTGCTCTGATATCAAATTAAACTTTTATAGTGAATTGTATTGTATATTGATAATTATGATTACAAGGGACGTATATGGCAGCAGTAGGATTGTGGTGACAGCAGGGCGACGACAACAAGCTGTTTTAGGGTTAGGGTTTAATTTGGCTCTGATACCAAGTTAAACTGATAGCGATGATTACAAGGGATAAATATAGAGTATGTATTTACACTTTAGAACCCTCTAATATATAATACTAATCACTAAAAACATAAACTGTCTAATAGTTAGAAAAAATAATTTAAGCAAAAACAATAGCTTACTTGTTATTTAGTGTTTCGGGCAATCCCTCTTTGTAAGAAGTCTTTTTTTTATCCCTAAACCAAGTGGGTCCCATCAAAAAATTACAACATTTTGCTTAAATAGAAACAATAAAGAATTTGTGTTTTTACACTGATCGATAAATAAAGTATATCATTAAAAATTTAAAGATAAAAGTCTGATTATTATTATTATTATTAAACTTATTGAAAACCAATATCACTGCAACTCTCCATCACATTATTCAGCAAATCACCTCTTGACCAGTTGATTTCATAGGTGTAATTACAGAAACTCAATCACTGATCATGCAGATCATATACTAATGAATAAGTGGAAGCATTCTCATGAATTTGACCCGTTACCCAACATGCCCATTTTACCACTTGTGATATCAAGCATATACAATAAAGAATTTGTGTTTTTACACTGATCGATAAATAAAGTATATCATTAAAAATTTAAAGATAAAAGTCTGATTATTATTATTATTATTAAACTTATTGAAAACCAATATCACTGCAACTCTCCATCACATTATTCAGCAAATCACCTCTTGACCAGTTGATTTCATAGGTGTAATTACAGAAACTCAATCACTGATCATGCAGATCATATACTAATGAATAAGTGGAAGCATTCTCATGAATTTGACCCGTTACCCAACATGCCCATTTTACCACTTGTGATATCAAGCATATACAATAAGAACTAACATGTGAACACAAAAATACAGTGTAGGTACGTACCTTCTGATTTGGATATGATGAATGTGTATAATCATCATCCTTATAATCTGTAAAGAAGTTATCTGAAGTTCATAGTCATTCTGTTCATTTGTTACTTTGTTACTTCAGAAGCAGTTTCTTGACCATATCTCTCCGGTAAAGATTGCTTTGATAGGCTACTCATAGATGCATTAGTCTCATCTTTGTCATCTCCCTGTATACAAACCCCTACATAATTGTTTCTTTTGAAAATAGTTAAATGGTATAACTCATGTAATTGTATTTGACTACTTATAAAAAAAAACTTTATGAACAAAAAGGTGGTTTTGGGTTTGCTTAGTCCTGTACCAAAACTTACCTAAAAGGAAACAAGAAAACATACAATAAATACATGCAGTATAGTATATAATCAAAAGCTTAGAACAAAGTTCTGCATAATTAGAAACAATAAAGCATTTGTGTTTTAACACTGATGGATAAGTAAAGTATATCAATAAAAATTTAAAGATAATGGTCTGATTATTATTATTATTAAGCTTATTGAAAACCAATATCACTGCAACTCTCCATCATATTATTCAGCAAATCACTTCATGACCAGTTGATTTGTAATTACAGAAAACTCAATCACTGATCATGCAGATCACACATACTAATGAATATGTGGAAGCATTCTCATGAATTTGACCAGTTAGCCAACATGCCCATTTTACCACATGTGACATCAAGCATATGCAATAGGAACTAACATGTGAACACAAAAATACAGTGTAGGTACCTTCCGATTTGGATATGATGAATGTATAGTATAGTCATCTTCCTTATCATCTGTAAAAGAAATTATCCCCAGTTCATAGTCATTCGGTTCATTTGTTACTTCGGAAGGCAGCTTCTTGACCATATCTCTCTGGTGAATATTGCTTCGATAGGCTACTCCTAGATGTGCGCATTAGTCTCATCTTTGTCATCTGCCTGTATATTAAAGACATAAAACAGAATTGTGCAGCAGATATAGGACTCTTTTCCAACGGATTGGTTCACTAAGATTCCATGCATTGTTAATGATCCAATAGTACTCACCTTACAATTAATCCATATATACCATCACCGTCCATTAAGGAATCATCATCTGTGGTTGTGCGTTCTGTATCTTCCTGCAAAATGTTCTAAAGAATCAATAAGTGAATAACAGAACAACTAAAACTGCAGATGTTGTTCTAGTTAATAATCCATTCATATGATCATTCATAACTAAATTAAACCTTGCACTGGTATAGAATTTGAGAACCTTCCAAAACCAGAAACGTCTATGACCTTTGAGGATGATAGCTTAAGTTTTCAGAATCAAATAATCAAGACAATGAAGATTCCTAGTAAGAAACAAGAAAATATACCAATGATGCATAGTACCAGATTAACAACAAAGGGATTTCATGATACCACATTAACAAATAAGCAAATCTTAGTAAGTTAGGCCATGGCTTACACAGTCTCATATACCGCCGTCCGACCGCCACCGTGAACCTTCGAAGTTATTAAGCAATATCACTGCAACTCTCCATCATATTATTCAGCATATCACTTCATGACCAATTGATTTCATAGGTGTAATTACAGAAAACTCAATCACTGATCATGCAGATCATATACTAATGAATAAGGGGAAGCATTCTCATGAATTTGACCCGTTAGACAACATGCCCATTTTACCACGTGTGATATCAAGCATATATAATAGGAACTAACATGTGATCACAAAAATACAGTGTAGGTACCTTCTGATTTGGATATGATGAATGTGTATAGTCATCTTCCTTATCATCTGTAAACGAAGCTATCCCAACTTCATAGTCATTCTGTTCATTTGTTACTTCGGAAGCAGCTTCTTGACCATCTCTCTCTGGTGAATATTGCTTCGATAGGCTACTCCTAGATGCATTAGTCTCATCTTTGACATCTCCCTGTATACAAAGACATAAAACAGAATAGTGCAGCAGATACAGGACTCTTTTCCAGCTGATTGGTTCACTAAGATTCAATGCATTGTTAATTATCCCATAGTACTCACCTTATGATTAATTGATATATATACCATCACCATCCATTAATGAATCATCATCTGTGGTTGTGCCTATGGTATCTTCCTGCAAAATGTTCTAAAGAATCAATAATTGAATAACAAAACAACTGAACCATAATATAAAATCTGAGAACCTTCCAAAACCATAAATGACTATGAACTTTGAGAATGATAGCTTAAGTTTTCAGAATCAAATCAAGACAGTGAAGACAAAACAAGTACCTGTTAATGAAATCATTCTGTTCATTTGTTACTTCGGAAGCAGTTTCTTGAGCATATCTCTCTGGTGAAGATTGCTTCGATAGGCTACTCCTAGATGCATTAGTCTCATCTTGGTCATCTCCCTGTATACAAAGACATAAAACAGAATAGTGCAGCTGATACAGGACTCTTTTCCAGCTGATTGGTTCACTAAGATTTAACGCATTGTTAATGAACCAATAGTACTCACCTTAGAATTAATTGATATATATGCCATCACCGTTCATTAATGAATCATCATTTGTGGTTGTGCCTTCTGTATCTTCCTGCAAAATGTTCTAAAGAATCAATAAGTGAATGACGAAACAACGAAACTGCAGATGTTGTTCTAGTTGATATGCATTCAAGGGATCATTCATAACTAAATTAAACCTTACATTGATATAGAATCTGAGAACCTTCCAAAACCAGAAACGACTATGAACTTTGAGGATGATAGCTTAAGTTTTCAGAATCAAATAATCAAGACAATGAAGATTCCTATTAAGAAACAAGGGAATATATAAAAAATACAATCTGTAAAGCATCCGTGTCTTAAAAAGTAAATAAGTAAAATTTAAAAATTAACTACAAAGGGATTTCATAGTTTGATATACACCGTACCAGATTAACAAATAAGTAAATCTTAGTAAGTTAGACCATTGCTTACACAGTCTCATATACCAACTGTCAGAAACTACAACTAAATTAGTCAATCATACCAGAATAATATGTGTATATATGCCTCTCGGAACAAAGGTCACTGAACCGCCGTACGACCACCAGCATGAACGTTCGAAGTTATCCTATTTGGTCCTTGTCGAGTCGACGATCTCCAACATACATACGCTTAAAATCAGCCCATCAATGATGCATTTCTGTAGAAGGAAAAACCTGCAAAACCAAGGAGCACTTGAAAAAACAAACAAGAGAGATCAAGACCAGAGAACAGAGGTATTTACCCGATCAAATCTGTTCAAGAGAAAACCCTAATTAATTTGAGGAGATGCTACAGCAAACATGCGTGAAAATGCGATCAAAACCCCCATTTAAAGGTATCTTTAACGATCGATAGAGATGGGGAAGAGAGGGTTTCTACCTTTTATGAATGGAGAAGACAGAGATTTGGGTGGGTTTTATAGGATTTTCTCTAACGTCATTATATTATCGCGTGAACCTAACGTCACTAATATGGACCGTTATGTAACGTCACTATTTCTAGAGTTTTACTCGGCTTATTTTTCATGTTTTGTGTTAAAATTTTATAAATGAACTATTTATTTTCACAGACTAATCTAAAAACCAGTGTATGTGTTGACTTAAAGTTATAAAATAATAGTTAGCGATTAATATTTAGAAATTGTAAATATTTTTTAAAAAAATTACGTATAATTAACTACTTTAAGTAATAAAATAATATTAATATATTTTAACTTTTGTATGTAAAAACTTTTATTTAAACAAAATGTTTTTTAAAGGTCATTGTATTATTGATCACGTGATCTTAACGTCATTAATATTGGACCGTTATCTACGTCACTATTTCTGTATTTTCACTCGGTATTTTTTCATGTTTTATGCTAGAATTTTATAAATAAACTATTTATTTTCACAGACTAATCTAATAAAAAACCAGTTATAAAATAATTTTCAACTAGTTTAAGTAATAAATAATAATAATATCTTTTAACTTTTGTAAATAGTTTAAGTAATAAAATAATAATAATATCTTTTAACTTTTGTATGTATAAAACTTTTATTTAAAAAAATGTTTTTAAACATTCAATTTTTTCTAAAAAATATTTTTAAACATTGACATTTAAAAAAATTTGTATTAAAAACTTAATATTTCATAAGATTTGTTTTTGAAAAATTATGTTCTTTTTAAAAAAAACATGGTTTAATTTGTACTTTTAAATCGTTGAGTTCATTGAGGTCCTATTTTCAATACTCACATCTTTCTTTCTTTTTTCTTTTTAATTTCCCCCGGACATTCCATTTCTTTTTTTCATTGTATTTCCTTCTTTCCCTACATTATCAATCTTACATGTCTTTTTTTATGCAATATTAAATTTCATAATTCGTAATAGTTAACTTTTTTTTCTTTGTTTTATTAAAAAGAAAATTCAATTTGATGTGGTATTTTAGTTAGTTATCAACTGTAATATATAATCATATATTTTCTAATAATAAAGGTTTAAGTTCCATTATAGAAATTGATGTGTATTTAAAATTAAACAGTGAATGTGTGAGTTACTGAGTCTTCGTTAAATTACCAAGTTTTTAGCTGTAATTGAATGGGTATGTAATTCCATGGGTTCTTGCGTGGCTCCCTTTGAATGGTTGCGTGTTTACCAATTCTTTATCTTATCTCTTTCTCCCATTCTAGTTGCTTTTTCCACCTTTTCCGGTTAGGCATAACCTAATAAACATAAACTAGAATAAGTTTAACCGTAGTTCGTTCGAGCCGGTTTCCTACACTTCTCTTTTTAAGAGGATACCTAATAAACATACTATATATGTATAAAAAATTGTGCGTATTCCTATTTCGAATTTCGAAAATCCAAGTTACACATTCGAAAGTTGATATTTAGAATTTGAATCAAATAAGACTCGAAATCAAATTTCATTGTCCGACCCATTCTATATATGCCAAAAGTGGGGTGAGTGAATTTATTAAAAAAAAAGCAACCAATAGTTACACGTTGTGTTTTATAGGTTGTATAAAATGAATAGTAGTTAACGTAAGACATAAGCTAATAACATTTTGTTAAAATATACAATAGTGAAAATGCGGTTGATTGTATATTTTCATTCATATTCATCTTCCAAGAGGAATATCATTTGGGGATGTCGTCGCCCAGTAACTTCGATTTTTCTTTTTCTTTATATTTGCGTGTGACATTATTTACACTTACTAAGTTAGATACACGTGTGTTACACATGTTGAAAATGATAAATATAAAATTGTGAATATAAGATTGCTAAAAATAATGAATATAAAATTTACAATTACTAGAACATACCTAGATGTGAGAACATTGAACATTGATGTACATTGAAGCGGTGATGTTTTATTATGAGTAATCCCTAATTGCAATTGTTTTAACTTCATAAATCTTGATATTTTAAAAATATTTGCTAAACAAAAACGATCTTTAAAGTATTTTAGATTTAATAATGATTAGTTAGATTTACATTTAATTTTAACAAAATTAACTCTTATTAAAATACTTTTAATGAAATATTTTATTTATTTTTAGAAAAAAGTTAATTTGATTAACATAATAGTAAATAGACATTTATTAAGGAAACTATATTTATATACTAATTTGTAACTTTTATTGTAGTGGATACTTATAATATTTTGAATACTTAGAATATTTTGGTCATGCGCTATGGACTTTGGCTGTCCGCTGTGGACACTTAGAAAAATTTAAGTCATCCGCTATATGTTTGTTCATGCCCTTTAGACACTTAGAATTATTCTAAAATTTTGGGGATAAAATTTAAATGTTAAGTACATATGTATAAGGAAAGATTATGCTTGTTTAATGTTTCTAATGTTTGATCTCTTTCTTATGGGCTGTTGTTATGGATAACAATTATTATTTTATGTTAAGTGATTATAAGGTAATGAATATCGTAAAAGTATTATTCATAAATAAGTGGTCACAAATAAATGAAAGAAAGACAGTATAACCTAATGAATATTACCCCCGGGTCCTTATGATGAATGAAAAGCCTTGCAAGCACAATGAATGGAGTTGCACGACCTTGTTGTCGTTAGCTCAACTGATGTGTGGTTGTTTCAGCCTATGAGGATGCACATCTGGGGTCTAATCCTTGTGATTAACCAATGTATGATGAATGAGACCCGTATTCATAAGCAGGCTTCGTGCTTAGCAGTGTGGGTCAACTGTCGATGGGTTAGCTACCATGATAAACGTTTGCCGACAGGGGTTCGGCATCTGTTGCCAACCAACAATGTAGATTCTTGCTTTGTGCAATCCTAGTTAAAGAAAGAGAAAGATAATAAAGGAAAGAAAGATAATGAACCTCTTAATGAATGATTGTGTATAATGATGAATGATCACCAAGTGAAGTTTACAAAAAGTATATTTTCTATATTATCAAACTAGAACTCACACAACAACGCTAACTTTTTATATGTATATCAATTGACAGGTAATAGTGTTGCTGAGGATGACATGAGGTTGAAGCTACTTGACAAATAAAGACTGGTAACCATGACACACTAAAAAGTTATTTTTGTTTTAAAATGCAACTAGATGTTCTTTTTGTAACTAGTAACAACGATGTATTTCTTGGCAAAAGTAATGGTTAATGCATGCTATGGTTTTTGTTAAATTATTCCGTTGTAATGTTTTCTTATTTAAATGAATCTAAATGTGTTTTAATATGAATAATGCTATGAAGGACCAACTGTGGGGCTTCCGGGATCGGGGCCTTACAAGCTAAGCTTCTCCTTTTATACAGATATATAATATACGTGTTCACTTACACACGTGTTAAATTTATGGGTTTAGGATCTTGACTTTTACGACATAGCCAAACAACCTATAAACGACATTGAAGTTGAAACCACACAAATGGAATCACCGACATTAAATTTAGAATTTATTAGTATGGCCCTGTATAGCCCTAAAGTTTACCACTTTATATAAGGCCCTGATCCCAGGAAACCTCACAGTTGGTCATTCACAGCAAAACATATATTTAAAACATTCATTTAGATAAACATTTGCAATGGAAAAATACATTAAGTTTCAACCCATTACGACATAATTCTAATAAAATGTTAACATTGTCTTTAAAACATCAAATAATCTTTAAAAAAAGATCTTAATAATCTTCTTAATCAGAGATGTCATCCTTCAGATGCCAAGTAGCTTCTAGAATCCATGCCCACATTCACTAAAGTCCAACAGCTCACCTGTCACCTAATATGCATACAAAAGTCAGCTTCGCTGAGTGAATTCTAGGTTTACCTTATCAAATACTTTTTAGTAAGATATATTAACTTTATCATTCGAAAGTAGTCATCACATATCCGAACATTACTATACACAGACTATCGCTTTATCATCAATATTTTCATTTATTTGATATCTATGTCTCTTCATTATCCATCAATTCCAGTCACTATCGGTTCCTATGATGGACACAAGACTTTACCGACATGCCAATCCAGGCCTTACTATCGTACCCATACAGGCCATTATTGTCATTTCAATCAAGGCCTTACTGACCTGCCTATCCGGGCCTTATTGTCACGAGGGCACAACAAATGCAACCCTCCTCTGTCATTTGCTTGCAAAGCTTTACTTTACAAAGGTACACATTATGAGCCTAATAACATTTCTTTAGGCTTCACTTTCATCTTTAGACTATACATATAACACAACATATAACAAGACATATCATCATTACCAATGTCATATTACAATAAAAAAAGCACGATATAAATTCATTAGATTTCCCATATAGGATAGTGTATAAAACTTTGTTTTAAAATAACTGGTTATTTAGTATGCATATCACCCAAAAACGTTTAAAGCATGTATGAAATAAGGGATCTAGAACTCACCTGATGAGTAGATTGCTTTCAGTCTAAGAGGAATTCAGATCAATAAATAAGTCGCACAATCTGCATGTAAATTAACACATGAATCTCTCTTTTTCTATGCAATACAGCCAGTTTCGCAACTAGTTTCGCTCGAAGTTTCTCACGCAGTTTCGCATAAGATCTCTGCCCAACTTTCTTTTGAGTTTAATAGCAGCTAGTTTCGCAGCTAGTTTCTCACGTAGTTCGCATGATGAAACTGCAGTTTCGCTGGACGAGTTTTTCAGCTCGTTTTTCATCAAAAATCTTCATTTTTCAACCAAAATCTATACTTTTTACGTCCAAACCTTTAGTTTATCATTTCTAAGGCTAGATCTAAGCTTTTTACACCATTTCATACGTAAAAATATGTTTTTTTTAAAAACCTTTCTCAAACCCAAAACTCAAGAATCAAACCCAGATCTACAGAGATGTTTAGATGTTGATTCTTACTCGGATTGCTCTTTTCTAGTTGATTTGATGTTCAAACACCAGATCTTCAATCCTTTAATCAACAAAACTCCAAATCTTCAAGTTTCTTCACTTTCTCTCACTACTTTCTCTCTCTAAGTTGTTAGTGGCTTGGGTTGCAAGAAATGGAGAATGTAGCTGATTATGGGTGTTTAATGGGTGGTTAGGCCCTTAAACTCATCAAACCCTAAGCCCATAAGGTAATTTGGCCCATAATCATTTTCTTTCTTCTTTTTTTAGACATAACCCGAACTCACCATTATTACTAAGTTGCTCGCTTCGACATTCAGGGGCGTTATTAAGCCTAAAATGTTACCATTTGACCCCTTAAAATTTTATAGGTACAATTTATATCCTATACTTATTTATTTATTTATTTGGCTCACTCATTATTTTTGTTTTCTTTAACTTTTCTCTAATGACCGTTAAAATTTAATGTTTTATATATTTCATGTATGACGTTGCGACATTTTAGGTGTAAACCTTATTTAAAATGAAGTTGTGTGTCATAACGTACAAGTCATCAATAGGAACTAACATGTGAACACAAAATGCAGTGTAGGTACCTTCTGATTTGGATATGATGAAGAAGTTATGCCAAGTTCATAGTCATTCTGTTCATTTGTTACTTCAGAAGCAGTTTCTTGACCATATCTCTCTGGTGAAGATGCATTAGTCTCATCTTTGTCATCTCCCAGTATATAATAGATAGTATATATATAGAAACGATTGTATAGTATCATAGACATTTATTATTGATTGAGAGAAGATCTCTCAGCCTCTTGTATAAATTGCATAGATCGGTCAATGAAATGTGCAATTCAAGAAGTAAGTTGCGAAGAAACTATTTTCCCCTTTCAGATTCAATCTCCCCCTGCTTCCCACAACTATGACTTTCTTTCCCCTCCCCTCAATCCCCTCCTATGGTCTCAAGTTTCCCAACCTACGGCCCAACCTACCAGCTCCACCTCAGCCCCCCTAACCGCCCAGACCAGCCCCACTCGTTCTACCGCCACCCACACGACTCCATCTCAGCCCTCTCCTAGCCCTACACCACCCACGTCCCAGCCCAGAAATGGACGGGGAAATGTTACCTTGCTGATTTGCCATGTGGCTTGTAGCTCCCGTATCCATATAGTCGAGTGGGTCCGGTTGATTCAGTAATAAGGTGTGAAGGGCCTATGCAATGTCGGTAGGAACTGGACCTGCAGTGTAAGCTTGAGATGGGGCTGGACCAAGAATTCCGGCTGCAGAATTGGGTCTGGGTGTCGACGGGTATGGGCAGGGTGGGCTCGAGTTACCTACTGACCACTGTGAAGGCTGATTCTGCATGAGAGAACCCCACTGGTGCGATGCCCATGATTGTGGAAAGACAATATAGGGATGCTGAATCGATGGAGTGTGGCCCCGGTCCCCGCGGTTGTTGTTTCCACGACCACGACCCCTCCCCCGGGTGCGGCCACGGCCACAATTGCGATCGGAGTTGCTGCTGAGTGACTCGTTAAGGGAGGATGGGGCTGTTGCAGTTGCTGCCAGGGCTGTAGCTGAGGAGGCAGCCCTGTGTTTTCTTTTTGATTCTTCCATTATCAAACGAGAACGTGCCTCCCGAAAGTCTGGTAGTGGTTCCCTGTTTTGCAGAATAGTAGAGATGCCGTCATATTGCTCGGTAAGCCCGGTGAGTAGCTGTAAAACAAGGCGTTGGTTGTCTATAGGAGCATTGACGCTTGCTAGTTGATCTGACAGGAGTTTGACCTGTTGACAGTAGGTTGACATGTTTGGAAAATTTTCCAAACGAATATTGGAAAACTCCTGCTGAATAAAAACAGACCTAGTGTTTTTGTTGTCTCGGAATAGATTAGCTAGGGTGGTCCAGGCGTCGTAGGCTGTTTGACCCGGAGTAAGAATGGTGTGAAGAAGGTCGGTTGATATGGTGCCATATATCCATTGTTTGACAATGGCATCCAGACGAGTCCAGAGAGCTTCGTCATCAGAAGGAGAAGAAACAGCAGCCTTAATCGCTGCAGGGTCAGCAGACTTGGCCGCTGCAGGATCAGAGGCAGCAGCCGGCGCTTGTTGTCTGGGTTGCAGGTGGTCATAGACCTGGTAATCCCTGCAAGAATTCTGAAACAGTTCTGCCCAAGTTGTGTAATGGGCAGTTTCGACTTCTAGGGTTATAGGTACAAGGTTTTTAATGTTGGAGACTGTCATAGCAGGATGAAGTTTGCTATCCATAGCAGATGGCTGGGTGAAAGAGAAGAACAAAAGGGAGGGAAGGGGCAGCAGAGAGGCAGCGGCGGCAGTAGGGTTAGGTTTAGGATCGATAGGTGGTTGATACCATATGAGAAGAGATATGAGATTCTTGTGTTCCCTTTTCATTGATCGATCTATGCAATTTATACAAGAGGCTGAGAGATCTTCTCTCAATCAATAACAAATGCCTATGATACTATACAATCGTTTCTATATATATACTATCTATTAGTATACAAAGAAATAAAACAGAATCATGCAGCAGATATAGGACTCTTTTACAACTGATTGGTTCACTAAGATTCAATGCATTGTTAATGATCCCATAGTACTCACCTTATAACTAATCCACATATACCATCACCATCCATTGAATGATCATCATCCTTAGTTGTGCTTTCTGTATCTTCCTGCAAAATGATCTAAAGAATCAATAGGTGAATAACAAAAGTACAAAACAACTAAAAATGCAGATGTTGTTCTAGTTGACATCCATTCATATGATCATTCATAACTAAATTAAACCTTTCACTGATATAGAATCTGAGAACCTTCCAAAACCAGAAGCGACTATGAATTTTGAGGATGACAGCTTAAGTTTTCAGAATCAAATCAAGACAATGAAGACCCCTAATAAGAAACAACAATATATATAACAACAATATATAAAAAATACATTCAGTAAAGTATATAATCAAAAGCTTACATCAAAATTCTGTATAAATATAGCAACAAAGCATTTGTGTGTTAAGACTGATGGATAAACAAAGTATATATCATTAAAATCAAAATCTAAAAGGTAACAAACCGAGGGCTTTCATAGTTTGATATACTAAATTAACAAATAAGTAAATCTTAGTAACCTAGGCCATGGCTTTCATGGTTTCATATACAACGATCAGAAACTACAACCGAATTAGTAAATCATACCAGAAATAATATATGTATGCCTCTTGGAACAAAGAAAAACCTGTAAAATCAACGAGCACTTGAAAACAACAAACAGGAGAGAACACGACCAGAGAACTCAATCACTGATCATGCAGATCACATACTAGTGAATAAGTGGAAGCATTCTCATGAATTTGACCCGTTACCCAACATGCCCATTTTACCACTTGTGATATCAAGCATATACAATAGGAACTAACATGTGAACACAAAAACACAGTGTAGGTACCTTCTGATTTGGAAATGATGAATGTGTAAAATCATCTTCCTTATCATCTGTAAAGAAGTTATCCCAAGTTCATTTGTTACTTCCTCATAGATGCATTAGTCTCATCTTTGTCATCTCCCTGTATACAAAGACATAAAAAAGAATAGTGCAGCGGATACATGACTCTTTTCCAGCTGATTGGTTCACTAAGATTCAATGCGTTGTTAATGATCCAATAGTACTCACCTTACAATTAGTCAATATATACCATCACCATCCATTAATGAATCATCATCTGTGGTTGTGCCTTCTGTATATTCCTGCAAAATGTTCTAAAGAATCAATAATTGAATAACAAAACACCTAAAAATGCAGATGTTGTTCTAGTTGATATCCATTCATGGGATCATTCATAACTAAATTAAACCTTGCATTGATATAGAATCTGAGAACCTTCCAAAACCAGAAACGACTATAAACTTTGAGGATGATAGCTTAAGTTTTCAGAATCAAATCAAGACAATGACGATTCCTAATAAGAAACAAGAAAATCTTAGTAAGTTAGGCCATTGCTTACACAGTCTCATATACCAACTGTCAGAAACTACAACTAAATTAGTCAATCATACCAGAATAATATGTGTATATATGCCTCTCGGAACAAAGGTTACTGAACCGCCGCAGCTTGAACGTTTGAAGTTATCCTATTTGGTCCTTGTCGAGTCGACGATCTCCAACATACATACGCTTAAAATCAGCCAATCAATGATGCATTTCTGTGAAGGAAAAACCTGCAAAACCAACGAGCACTTAAAAAAACAAACAAGAGAGATCAAGACCAGAGAACAAAGGTATTTACCCGATCAAATCTGTTCAAGAGAAAACCCTAATTTGAGGAGATGCTACAGCAAAACGTGCATGAAAATCCGATCAAAACCCCCCTGAAAAGATACCCCAATTTGATTAAAGCTAAACAACCAACATACTTGTAGATATATGAAGATGAATATACATTTGATCATGTTGTTATGAACTTATGCTAATCACTCAATATAGATATAATATTGAAGTTTAATTACACAAATCGCAAGCCAAATCTCAAAGAAATTGGTGCAAAAATGAACATATGTGATGAAGAAAATCAGCCAAAACAGATAGATCAGAACACATTGTGTGATCAAACAACAATCCATTGATTATCAGCATCAAACACCACAACAATGAAGTAAATCTAAAGAAAACAAACCCAACTGACCCATTCAATGAAAAAACAACAAATCAATCTAAACTCCGGCACTTCAAAGATCAATGCGACTATATTAAACCAAAATGTCGAAACACCACAACAAAATCAAACATCAGATCCACATTCCCCATCACTCAAATTCCAAAATCACTCGAATTAACCCAACAAACCCCACCCAGAAAAATCTAAAATCTCACCAATCACAAAACCTAAAATGTGAAATTGAAATCAAGAAAAGAGATTTGCATCAAACCCACAAGAAATTGACCCCGAAAGTGGGAAGATTTGCGATCAAGAAACAGAACCCAGATCAAATTCATCAAATTTTGATGATTTTTGTGTGATTTTACAACGTTCGATGGTGAATTTGAAATTTGATGAGAGATAGAGATGGGGAAGAGAGGGTTTCTACTTTTTATGAAAGGAGAAGACAGAGATTTGGGTGGGTTATATAGGATTTTCTCTAACTCGTTATATTATCGATCGCGTGATCTTAACGTCATTAATATTGGACCGTCATCTAACGTAACTATTCCTAGATTTTTTACTCAGTTTTTTTTAATGTTTTGTGTTAAAATTTATTTAAAAGAATATCCTTTTAAACTTTTATTCAAAAAAATATCCTTTTAAACATTCATTTCTAAAAAAATATATTTTTTAAACATTGACATTTAAAAAATTTTGTATTAAAAAACTTAATATTTCATAAGATTTGTTTTAAAAGAAATTACATTAAAAAAAACATTTACCAGCTCAAATATACATGTAACTGTTAGACGTGTTGAAATAATGAATATGAATATGAATATGAAATTGTGAATATTATATTGTGACGTAGGAAAACATACCTAGATTTGAGAAAATTGAACATTCATGTACATTGAAGTGAATATGTTGTTTTATAATGATTAGCTAGAATTTAAATTTAATTTTAACAAAAATTAACTCTTATTAAAATATTTTTAATGAAACATTTTATTTATTTTTAGAAAAAATTTAATTTGATTAACATAATAGTAAATGGACATTTATTAACGAAACTATATTTATATACTAATTGGTAACTTTTATTACAGTAAGAACACATGTACAAATTCTAAGTGGACAACCCATAAGGACAACATAGAAAAATAATATGACTTCTTGAGATTTTAATTAATTAGTAAAGATACATAAACATCACTACAACCTCACTATCACGTCAACATTGTAAAAGTATCAATATTGAGTTTAGTAATTGGTTAGTACAGAGATATGTGATTGATCATATAAAGTTATAAGCAAAAATTTTCACCACAACTAGTTAGTGTTAAATAGTCATTATTAAAAGTGCATTGGTGATTTATGTTAGACTAGGAAATGTTGTCCATGCATTGCGTCAGAGATTTAAGTGTTTGTCTACCCAATGTTATTACACTTAAGATGAAACCATAGTAAATAAGCCTTTATAAATAGCATACATCAATGGTACGTTTGGTTCAAAGAATGTTTGTTACAGTAATTGGAAATGGAATTGGAATTGGAAAAGAAATTGAAAAGAAGTCTAATAAAATTTAATAGTGTGTTTGGTTGGTAAGTTTAATGATGAAATTGGAATGTTAAAATATTAAAAAGACACATTTACACCTACTCACTTTTTATAACATCTTCTCCAACCCAACCCTGGAAAACCGATCTTCATCTCCCTTCATCACCGATGTGAGTGTGGAGCTCGATTTGTCATCTGAAACTCGACTTCATTATCTCGCCTTCTATAAACCAAAAACTAGAATGATTTTAACCATAATCATGTAAAATACTAAACTTTCAAAAGAACACAAAAGTTTCATGTAGCTAAGCTTCTCCTTTTATATAGATATATAATATACGTGTTCAATTACACGCGTGTTAAATTAATGGGTTTAGGATCTTCATTTTTATGACATTAGCCAAACACCCTATAAACGACATTGAACTTGAAACCACGCAAATGGAATCACCGACAATGAATTTAGAATTTATTAGTATGGCCCCGTATACCGACAAATGGAATCACCGACCAAACCTATGCACCTAAATATGATTTTATCCACTCCCAACATTGTTAAAATGTCGTATTTTTGTATGCTAATTTACTTTCGTAAAAGATTTTCAGGATGGGACGTAATAAATAAAGCAACCGCTTTTGTGGCTTCCTACAAGTCCTCACCAAATTTCTGGCTACACCTCGGACATCCAGGCCAACCAGTCATGTAATTTTTTATCTTCTTGTAATTTTATTTCATGAAATAAAAAGTCTCTTTCTACCTTTTGTTATTCTTGTCAAATTGCAAAACATAAACAAATGCCTTTTGAGTTATTTACTTCGCTAACTATTCACAATGCCACTGTAGTCTCCTACGATAATATCTCAGACGTATACCTAATCGAGAATCCAATATATCACCAACGAACTAAACGTGTCAAATTAGATACACGTTTTGTATGGGAGAAAGTTTGTATAGGTGTGGTTCGGGTCCTTCACGTCCTTGCAGTTTACCAGTATGCTGATATCTTTACTAAAGTACAACCTCGCTATCTTTTTCAACATTTCAAATCTAGTTTGAGCATTCATCCCTCTACAGCTCTAACTACGAGGCTCTATTAGTTAATGAATCTACTTGGTATGGTTGACCGATTAGTTATTTTAGATAAATATATTGTTTTGTTATGATTTAGTTGTATTATAATTTATGTATATATTTTCCTTGTTAGTCTCCTAATTAGTTGAGACTTTATCATGTATATATATTCCATTCGATCAATGAAAATCGCCAAAAAAGTTTTACAGAATTATACTATCAATAATTACCTATTTTCAACAATTAGCATCCTGCCCCGATGCTGTTTATTTTGTTGTTCTCAAATAGTATTTAGACTATTTACATTATGAAACTACGGTTATAGATTCTAAATTTAGGACCATATATGTAGTCTCTGTTAGATCATGTCAAGTCTAACAAAAGCTTGGCTTATTTCAGCATGATAAGCTGTAATATAATTGATCATGATCAACAATACCAACAAAGAGGATTAGAGGAAGAAGTAACTGTATTTAAAGGACTTAAAACTTTCGATCTCTATTGTAAATTGTACTTTATAGTTTTCTTAAATTTTTATTTATAATTTTGTATTAGATATAATCTATGATCTCTATTTAGTCAGAAATAAACTTAACAAAAAAATGAGATCAAAGAAGTTGGTCAAAAAGTGGTTTTGGGTTACACAATATTATTCTCTTAGACCATCTACAATCAAACGTCATTTGTCCTCGATGTGAATTGGTAAATACTCAATTGAATTCATTCGTAAACAAATTAATCAGGCCTAATTCTAGGGAACTAATTAAGAAAATGATACAATAGAATATTGAATATGACAGCTATACAAAGCATACATTAATGAAGAATATAATCACCGAAATATGTGTGACATATATTTGGTTAATACGCCCCCTCAGTTGCAGGAGAGGATCGGAGGCAAAGATTGGACTTGAAGCGGTTGAATAGATGTCTTCAGAGTCCTTTTGTGAAGACGTCAGCATATTGTAAATCTCCTGGGACATGGAGGACACGAAGAGCATCGATGCAGACTTTTTCACGAAAAAAATGAATGTCGATCTCGATGAGCTTAGTCCGTTGATGTTGAACCGAGTTTTTTGAGAGATACACAACAGAAACATTGTCATTGAATGTAATCGCATCACGGACCGAGGCATGTAATTCAAGATGAAGGTTCCGTAGCCAACTATTTCAGCTGCTGTGTTGGCGACACCAAGATATTCGACTTCTACATTGGAGCGAGAAATGGTGGCTTGGCTTTTGGTCAACCTCCCCAATCAGAATAGGCAGTGAGTTTCGAAGATTTAGATGGGGTAATAAGCAAGCCATGATCTAGAGTGCCCTTAAGATCCCGTAAAATACATTTCAAGAACTGGAAGTGAGGCTCCCTTGGGCAATGCATAAGCATAACAGGCACAACTGCTGAACAGGATAAGGAATGTCGCATCTAGTGAAGGTGAGGTATTATAGGGCACCTGCCATATAAGGTACCATTAGCAAGTGGAGCACCTGCCGTAGCACTAAGTTTTGAATCAGTGTCGGCGGGTGTCGGCCGGAGTGGAGTAGGGCTTGCAATTTTGCATGTGAGCTCGTGATAGAATATCAGCCGCATATGCCCCTTAAGAGAGAAATAACCCATCTGTTCTCTTTGTGACCTGGATGCCGAGAAAGTGGTATAAATGGCCAAGATCTATCATTGCAAACTCAGATAACAAAGAAGAAATAATGTCCTATAATAACCTATCATCAAAAGCTGTAAAAATAATATCATCAACATACAGCAACAAATAAGCCATGTGTGAACCCTTTTGTAAACAAAGATGAATGAGTGGTGCGAAAACCACACCGTAAAATAAAAGTTGGCGAACCGGTGATAACACGCACGAGGAGCCTGTTTGAGACCGTAGAGTGACTTCTTAAGGCGACACACATGAGTAGGGAACTTATCATCCACACATCCAGGTGGTTGAAACATATATCTATAGTCTCGTCTAAGTTCCCACGCAAAAAAGCATTTTTGACATCCAATTGATCTATAAGAAATGTCGGATCTAGTGAAGGTGAGGTATTGTAGGGAACCTACCAAGCTCCTATATAAGGTACCATCAGCAAGTGGAGCACCAGCTGTAGCACTAAGTTTTGAATCAGCATCGACTGGAGTCGAGTTGGGCTTGCAATTTTGCATGCGAGCTCGTGATAGAATATCAGCCGCATATGCCCCTTGAGAGAGAAATAACCCATCTTTTCTCTTTGTGACCTGGATGCCGAGTAAGTGGTATAAATGGCCAAGATCTATCATTGTAAACTCAAATGACAAAGAAGTTATAATGTCGTGTAATAACCTATCATCAAAAGCTGTGAAAATAATATCATCAACCTACAGCAACAAATAAGCCATGTGTGAACCCTTTTTGTAAACAAAGAGGGATGAGTCAACGACGATGATGCGAAAACCACACCCTAAAATAAAAGCGGTGAACCGGTGATAACACGCACGGGGAGCCTGTTTGAGACTGCAGATAGACTTCTAAAGGCGACACACATGAGTAGGGAACTTATCATCCACAAAACCATGGTTGAAACATATATCTATAGTCTCGTCTAAGTTCCCACGCAAAAAAATCAGTTTTGACATCCAATTGATGTATAGTTCTGTGAGGTGGCAAGGCTAAGAACAATCCTGATAGTAGTGGGTTTTACTACAGGTCTAAAGGTGTCAAAACAGTCAATGCCAACCTGTTGAGATTTCTCGTTGACAAGTAGACGAGCCTTATAGCGCTGTATAGTGCCATTAGCATGAAATATGTGACGAAAAAGCCACATACATCCGTGTTGGGTGTAGGCTTCGAGTGAATTAATTTGGAGCAGTTGGGCTCGACCGGCCCAAGTTCTAATTAGGCCTAGTTTAGTTAGATTATTAACTAAACGGATTAACCCTAATTGTAGTCTAGATATACATCTCATTGTACTTGTAATCTTTATCACTTAATAAAAAGAAAACCTAATTGCCCCAAGAGGACATAGGTTGCACATCGCGACCGAACCCCTATAAATCTCTTGTGTCTCTGTTATTGTTTATTGTTCTCTATTTGCGTGTTCGTGCTATTTGTGATCCTAACAACTGGTATTAGGGCATCAAGCTCTTGATTACTGTTAACAACTGGTATCAGAGTATCAGGCTCTTAAAGATTTCATACGAAACACGAATTAGGGTTTCTGCTCCGTTTATGGTTACCGGTCAAACCAAGTTTCTCTGCCGCAGCCTTGCTTCTGTCGAATTAGGATTTTCTGCCGTCGTCTGGGTTGTTTGATTGTCTGTTGCATTCAAAACTCATGTGCATCATCAAACTCATTTGCTTTCGGTTTTTTGGAACTGTTCTCGTGAAATAGTGGTCAATAGAATAACACTCAAGTTCAGACAGCCGGCCAATGTTGTGTTTGATACTATTCTCAGTTCTAATTCGACTGTTGAGCATATGTGGTTTGGAATAATGGCTGAGGAAGGGAAAACAAGAATAGAGAAATTCGATGCTCATGATTTCGGTTGGTGAAGATGCAAATCGAGGATCTGTTGGTTCTGAAGGATTTGGAAGCCACTTTGTTTGGACAGAAACCGGATAAGACTTCAAATGTTGACTGGGCTGCTCTTGACATAAAGGCTGTTTCTGTCATCAGACTCTCGTTGTCAAAGAATGTTGTTTTCAATATTCTGAAGGAGAAGATAGCTAAAGGCATTATGGTGTCAAACATGTATGAGAAACCGTCTGCTGCAAATAAAGTCTTTCTGATTAGAGAACTAGTGAACATGAGACTGAAAGGAGGATCTGTTAACACTCATATCAGCAACTTCAACACTGTCATCTCTTGATTATTACCAGTTGATATAAAATTCGATGATGAGGTCCCGGCATTGTTGCTTTTATCTTCTTTACGAGAAAGTTGGTCAGGGACTATCACTGCACTTACGAGAAAGCCCAGGAAAGACATCCAGTGTTGGAACTCTAAAGAAACTACACACTTCAAAAATCAATGCCCAAACCCGTCTACCACAAAAGAGAAGAAGGAAGTAAATGCAGCTGCTGATGATTCCGATTCTGATACTCTTATTTACTGTGTGGAAAACTCAACTGAGTCATGGATCATGGATTCTGGTGCATCTTTTCATGCTACCTCTAGCACGAAGTTGATGAAGAATCTGCGAACAGGCAACTTTGGTAAAGTTCGTCTTGCAAACAACCATACTCTTGATGTCACAGGATTGGGAGATATTGAGTTGAAAACTTCGTTAGGTACCTCGTGGACTTTAAAGGATGTTCCGGTCATCCCTAGCCTGAAGAAGCTAATCTCTATCAGGCACTTGGATGATAAGGGATATGACGTGATGTTCGGTGGGAGACAATGGAAGGTAGTAAAGGGGAATCTTGTAATCGCCAGAGGTAAAAAGAAGGGTACTCTTTACATGGCTGAAGTTCTAGTGGATAGGGTAAACTCAATGACTAGTGGACCGAGTCAATCCAGTCTGTGGTACCAACGACCGGTCACATGAGTGAAAAAAGAATGAAGATGCTCGTTGCAAAAGGTAAGCTACCAGAACTCAAAAAGGTTTATTCTGAATTCAGTGAACCCTGTGTCTTTAGGAAAAAGAAGAAAGTATCTTTTGTGAAGACGGGAAAGGCACCAAAAGCTCAGGAATTAGAGCTTGTTCACACTAATGTATTCGGACCAACCTCGGTTTCATCTCTGGGAGGAGCTCATTACTATGTCATCTTCATAGACTATTCAACACACAAGGTATGGGTTTATTTTCTTAAAAATAAATCTGATGTCTTTTATACTTTTAAGAATGGGAAACTGTTATTGAATTGGAAACTAATTTGAAGGTAAAATGCTTACAGTCGGATAACGGAGGAGAATACACCAGCGCTGAGTTTCTTGATTATTGCGCTGAACACGGTATTCGGATGACAAAGACAGTCCCAGGCACTCCTCAACAAAATGGAGTGGCGGAAAGAATGAAAAGAACATTAAATGAGATGGCTAGAAGTATGAGACTTAATTGCGGGCTTCCAAAGATGTTCTGGGCTGATGCAGTCAACACTGTTGCTTAGTTAATCAATCAGGGCTTGTCAGTACCGTTGGGATTCAAGATACCAAAAGAAGAATGGAGAGAGGAAGCAGTCAAATACGGGCATTTGAAAGTCTTTGGGTGTAGTGCCTATGATCAAGTGAAAGACGGTGACAAACTTAATGCTAAAGCTAAGAAGTACACCTTCATTGGATATGGGTCGGATACTAGGCTACAGGCTTTGGGATTTTGAAAGCAGAAAGGTAGTCAGAAGCAAGCATGCCACATTCAATGAGGCTAAGTTGTATAAAAATAGAATTACAGCAAACTCACAAGTTCAAAAAGAGCAGGTTAAATTTGAAACTGATGCAAATAAACAAACAACACAGCTAGTCATTGAATCATACACTGAAACTGAAGTTCCTGAGTTTGAAGATGATGATGAGTGGAGATGAAGAAGCAGTAGGAGCTTCTGATAGTGGGAGTTTAGAGTCTGATGATGAACAGTCCTCGCAGGATCCCGACCAATCTTAAAATTGGGTTAGGAGGTCCACCATGTGATGCAAGAATCCAGAAAATAAATACTAAATATTGCAGCTATTGGTAAGTGAATTACCTTTTCCTTTTGTGAAATCAATGCTGACATTGCTGACAGCAAAATCTTCTTCTCTTATACTAACGCCATGATCGCCACCAGATTTTTGAATTGGAGGTAACCATCACTAGCAACTAAGCAACTGAAACTTGATAAAAAAAAATGAGGTCAAATAACCTGTGAACAAACAAAATCTTGTGTAATCACATATTAGAAATGCCCTTTGGGAACAACATATTGCAGATCAATTTCTAAAAAATAGATAAATTAAATTAACTAAACTAGATCAAAATTAATGCCCCAATTACTTCATTACAATTAAACAAAAACCTGGACCTGTCTCAAATTCTCCTCATGTGTTCTCTTGAATCCATAAGCTCATGAGCTTCATGAGTTTCAACCGTCTTTAACATAAGAACTTACGATGAAGTCAAGGGTTCTTTAGAAAAAAGTCAACTAAATTAAATACACTTCTGATCACTTTTGACCCATTCAACCAGTTCCATAATATCAGTATATTATATTGAAGTTTATTTACTTATCCATTATGCTATAGAAACCCTTCACTAACCTTCCAGGGTTGATAACTGTGCCTTGTGGCCCGAACCTAGTCAAAGCACCCGTTAATTAAATTTCTAAAAACAACTATAAGCTACACATGTTACAATACCCAGACTTTTAAGTAAGAAAACTAATGGTTTCAATATGTAGACTCTAAAATTGGTTAGCAACTCTAAAATATAGACCAAAACTAGTTTCAAGACGTGTGAATTCTATCTAAAATATGTCCCAAAAAACACCTGCAAAATGCCTACATCAGTGCAAGCTGCACCTGTAAATACCTTAAAGCTGGTTTCAAACTCCAAAACATGCAAGTGACAGACCAAAAGTAGTTTCTAGTCCTCAATATATGCAAAAAAACAACCGAAAATTGCCTAAGTCAGGCAGGTTACACCAAAATAAAGCTAAACCATGCAAGCAAAAGAACCAATTAGTCTCTAGACTTCAAACTAAATCTTGGGTTTTGACGAAAAAGAAATGGAAGCCATTCACAAATAACAGTGAGACGGAAAGCAATACACAAACATGGAATTGACTTTACCACAATATGCAGTCTATAGGTTTGAAAATACCTCTGAAGCACGTTTTCAATAAGAAGTTCTAGACGAGAATGATAGCAGTGACTCAAAGCATTTTCTGCAGCAGTATGATATTTTACATCATATTTGGGCTTGACAAAATGTATGACCCTCCTACAAGAAAATTAGAAGATATCATTTGTTGTGTTGAATAAAGAAACATAAATCTTATTTATGATCAACAATAATGTAAGCTAAAAGTGAAAGCAAATAACCTAAGACACAACCTAAACCTATTAAATCTAATAGCTACCTGGCAGATAAATCATATGCATAATTAGTAACTTTTTTCATCCCTGTTCTGCAGCCACCCTGTGACAGTAAAAGGTTGCACCAGATCAATGTGGCATCTTTGCAAGTTTTCACAAAAAGTACAAGTAGGAAGGTAGTTTACGAGTGTTGCACATTCTTCAGCAAGACCAGGCCCAGCTGCAACAAGCAAGCCCATGCCAATATATAACAGATGATAGCCGACTCCGGCCAATACATAACAGATGATATCTGCTAATGGAAAAAGTTGGGTGGCACTGTTCATCATGGTTACAAAATGCAAAAAGACTCCCTTTTCATTTGTAACATTATCTACATAAGCAAATGCAATGAAGATATTAAAAAAAACAGTTAAAAAGTTCAGAAAATATCACCATCACAAACTCCAAAAATGCTAATCGAGTGGAATGATGATAGTCTCCTAGAACCTCAAAT
This sequence comes from Flaveria sonorensis, assembly GCA_025506505.1. Lineage (NCBI taxonomy): Eukaryota > Viridiplantae > Streptophyta > Magnoliopsida > Asterales > Asteraceae > Flaveria > Flaveria sonorensis. The sequence goes on along the minus strand of CM046425.1, from coordinate 56,770,154 downwards.
GGTAAACCTGTGAAATAATAATTTCAATAACATTCAGTTATCAATTAAAGTAGAAACAACAGTTTTCAGATATCATAAACAGGTAACCTACAAGGCTCTCCACAAAAATGATTCAAAAGAAAGTTTAACAGTTGCCTGCATAACCTGCTAAATTGTGTTCCACTTGGATCATTGAAGATTCTCCCTTAGTCCCTCTGAGTGAGCAGAACCATTTTCTTTAAACAAAAACCTGAAATCTAGTCATATGCCTATGGTAACTTCAATAACATTATTAAAAGTATGCAGAAATTAATTTACCTTGAATCTTCAAGTCTGATTTTCATATGTCCCAAATGGGACAATATGCTAAATTGTGTCCCACTTGGATCATTGGGTAACCTAGAAACCAATTAAACAAGTACGAATGCATAGTTGGCAGAATGCAAAAGTGCAAAAGTGCCTCTTTGAATGCAAAAGTGCAAACAGAAGCCAAGCTAGAAATATCAGCCAAAATATACCAACAAAATATATTAAGCCTGAGAGTAATGGGTTGTCTCGACAGAATGAAGGCTAATAGCCAATCCATAGACCCCAATAATATCCCATGGGCAATTATGCAATCCAATGTAAACAAAAAGGCAATCCAACGTAAACAAAAACAAAATCCCTGATTTTCAAGATCAAATAACTAAGCTATTATGGGCAAGAAGAGAAACAGGAGGACCTCAACAAAGCAATAAAACTCATAGCTTTGGTGGTAAGATCCAACACATGGTGCTCAATTGCATTTTAAACAAAATCGACAACATCATTCTCAGCTACTTGTTTATTACAAAACTAAAACTAAGAGAAAAGCCGAGTGAAAACTTATTGGTTCAGGCCCAATTGTATACACACTCAACACACAAAGAAATCTCATTAAGAGAGTGATTTTCTGCTTCTCAACTTTCTGGTTTCATTCATTAACTTAAACACAAATAGATAATCAAAAACAAAACTAATACTCCTATAAAGATGGAACCACTATCCCACAACAGAAGAATACTAAGCCCACTAACAACACACATGCAAACATCACGTGTGTATGGCCCAGTCGATTGCTCCAGAGAGGACTGAACTACTTGACTCACATATCCAATTTATCTTCAGGACCCGTACTTGACCCGACGACCCGTACCCATCAAGATTAATCCAACAAAACTCCCGTCATTAATTAAATGCAAGTAGCCCAACTGTTTATTTTAATGCCATAATACCCCTACATAATTTTTCTTTTGAAAACAGTGTAGTATTGTTAAGATGGTATAACTCTTGTAATTGTATTTGACTACTTATAAAAAAATTTATGAACAAAAAGGTGGTTTTGGGTTTGCTTAGTCTGACCTGTACCAAAACTTGCCTAAAAGGAAACAAGAAAAATATACAATAAATACATGCAGTAAAGTATATAATCAAAAGCTTACAACAAAATTCTGCATAAATAGAAACAATAAAGCGTTTGTGTTTTAACACTGATGGATGAATAAAATATATCATTGAAAATTTAAAGATAATAGTCTGATTATTATTATTATTAAGCTTACTGAAAATCACTGCAACTCACTTCTTGACCAGTTGATTTCGTAGGTGTAATCACAGAAAACTCAATCATTGATCACGCAGACCATATACTAACGAATAAGTGGAAGCATTCTCATGAATTTGACCCGTTACCCAACATGCCCATTTACCACATGTGACATCAAGCATATACAATAGGAACTAACATGTGAACACAAAAATACAGTGTAGGTACCTTCTGATTTGGATATGATGAATGTATATTGTCATCTTCCTTATCATCTGTGAAAAAAAGTTATCCCAAGTTCATAGTCATTCTGTTTATTTGTTACTTCGGAAGCAGTTTCTTGACCATATCTCTCGGGTGAAGATTGCTTTGATAGGCTACTCATAGATGCATTAGTCTCATCTTTGTCATCTCCCTGTATACAAAGACATAAAACAGAATTGTGCAGCACATATAGGACTCTTTTGCAACTGATTGGTTCACTAAACTTCAACGCATTGTTAATGATCCCATAGTACTCACCTTATAATTAGTCCACATATAAGATCACCATCCATTGAATGATATTCATCCTTAGTTGTGCCTTCTGTATCTTCCTGCAAAATTTTCTAAAGAATCAATAGGTGAATAACAAAACAACTAAAAATGCAAATGTTGTGCTAGTTGATATCCATTCAAGTGATCATTCATAACTAAATTAAACCTTGCACTAATATCAAATCTGAGAACCTTCCAAAATCATAAGCGACTATGAATTTTGAGGATGATAGCTTAAGTTCAGAATCATAATAATCAAGACAATGAAGATCCCTAATAAGAAACAAGAAAATATATAACAAATACAATGAGTAAAGCATCTGTGCCTTAAGACCTATGGATAAATAAAGTATATCATAAAAATTAAAATTTTAAAGTTAACAACAAAGGGCTTTCATAGTTTGATATACCAGATTAACAAACAAGTAAATCTTAGCAACTTAGGCCAACTGTCAGAAACTACAACTATATTAGTAAATCATAACAGAATAATGTATGGATGCCTCTCGGAACAAAGGTTACTGAACCGCCGTCCGACCACCAGCGTGAACGTTGCGAAGGAATATCAGAGGTATTTACCCGATCAAATCTGGTCGTTGTGGAGTCGACGATCTCCAACATACATACGCTAAAAATCAGCCGATCAAAGATGCATTTCTGTAGAATGAAAAACCTGCAAAACCAAGGAGCACTTGAAAAAACAAACAAGAGAGATCAAGACCAGAGAACAGAGGTATTTACCCGATCAAATCTGTTCAAGAGAAAACCCTAATTAATTTGAGGAGATGCTACAGCAAAACATGAGTGAAAATGCGATCAAAACCCCCATTTAAAGGTATCTTTAACGATCGATATGATGGTGAATTTGAAATTTGATGAGAGATAGAGACGGGGAAGAGAGGGTTTTTGTTGAAGGAGAAGACAGAGATTTGGGTGGGTTTTATAGGATTTTCTATAACGTAATAAATCTTCGCGTGATTTTAGTTAACATCATTAATATTGAACCGTTATCTAACGTAACTTTCCATATATTCACTCGGTATTTTATCATGTTTTATGCTAGAATTTTATTAATAAATTATTTATTTTTAGGGGTGTTGAATCAAAAATTTCGGATATCCGAATTTCGGATTAGAAATCAATATCCGTATCCGTATCCAAAATTATTTTGGATACGGATAGTGATTCGGATATCCGAAATTCATTTTTGATTTTTTTATATTATAGTATTTTTACAATAATTAGACATGTACTATAATTTATAAAAATTATATAAAAAAACAGCTCATATAATAAAAGTCCCAATATACACTAAAAAATCTCAAACCTAAACTAAAAATATGTTTAAATTTTAAAAAAATAGAAATATATTTTTTAGTTTTCGGATATCCAATTATCCGAAACTTTTAAAAATCACTATCCGAATAATTCGGATTTTCGAATTTTCATATCAGATTCTCGGATTCAGATATTTATGAAGACCCCAATTTATTTTCACAGACTAATCTAAAAACCAATGTATGTGTTGTAGAACTTTTGTGGGTCTCAAACAAAGAGCAAACATAAAATAAACCAATACGAACCATATTCGAATTTAAACAAACCTGAAACTTGATGAATTCTGAAACTTGAATGTAATCTTCAAATAACCAAACTTCGATCAATATCTGAATCGTAATACACTCAGATAAATCTATTTGTGGGTTACACTCGCAATGATTTATCGAATTAGACAGAGAATTAAAGATGAATTCGGATCAACTCTTGTAACCGTGATGGCATCCCTGTTCTTGAGCGAGAGAACCACCAAAACTATAAGCCCTCTGTTCTTTTTCTAACCGAGAGAAAATAACCCTTTTTGGGTGTCCTTTTTGGGTTTTATCTTTGATCGAGAGAGAAAGAAAACATTACAGTTATCCCTCTGTTCTTTTATTTCCTTGTTTGTTTTTATCCAAAAGATAAGGAGACTTTCAAATCCTTATCCTAATCGTGAGTTCCTTTTCTTGCTTTTGTAATTTATGGTCAATGACCCAAAATCAAACAATTAGTATGGCTGCTTATTTAAGAAGCTAAACGAATTATTTAAAAGCCGAAGCTCAATATTAAATAATTAAGTCCAAGTAATTTATGAATAAAATTGGCCCACTTTATACTATTAAAACTAATAATATAATTAAAACCCAAATAACACTTAGAATTAAATCGAGTTTGCACTCCCGCGAAGCCTAACTCGTTTAATCTTTAAAGTTATTTTATTGATCAACAAGCCAACCCAATACATTAAAATATGCGTTGATAACACTAAAATTACCAACATGTGTTGAGTGAAAATTATATATTAATAGTTAGCAATTAATACTTTGAAATTATAAATAGGTTTTCGAAACAAGAAAGAAATGATTGAAAATTACGTATAGTTAACTACTTTAAATAATAAAATAATGATCATATTTTTTAACTTCGTATTTAAAAAAAAAATTAACATTCAATATGTTTTTAAAAAATATTTTTTAAACAACAACAGTTAAAAGATTTTGTATTAAAAAACTTAATATTTCATAAGATTTGTTTTAAAAAGATTACGTTTTTTAATAAAAAGAAAACATGGTTTAATTTGTACTTTTAAATCATTGAGGTCTGTTTTCGATACTCACATCTTTTTTTTTTCTTTTCAATTTCCCCACTAGACATTGCATATGTTTTTTCCCTCCATTGTATTTTCTTCTTTCCCTCCATTTATGTAATATTAAATTTCATAATTCATAATAGTTAACTTTTTTTTGTTGTATTACAAAGAAAATTCAATTTGATGTGGTCTTTTAGATAGTTATCAACTGTAATATATAATAATATATTTCTATAATAAAGGTTTAAGTTTCATTGTGAAAAAATAATGTATATTTAAGACTAACAATGAACGTGTGAGTTACTGAATTTTCGTTAAAATTCCAAGTTCTTAGCTGTAATTGAATGGGTATTTGCGTGGCTCCCTTTGAATGGTTGCGTGTTTACCAATTCATTATCTTATCTCTTTCTCTCATTCTAGTTGCTTTTTCCATCTTTTCCGGTCAGGCATAACCCGACTACTTGAATAACGGGGAGGCTTTGGCGAAGGATTCAGTCAACGATCTCTCACGCTGGTGTGCCAGTTTCACAATTCACAACATTAGAATAAGTTCGGCCGTAGTTCATTTGAGCTGCTTCCCTACACTTGTGCACCTGTTTCACACCACTAGAATACCTAATAAATATACTATATATGTATAAAATTATATATGCATATTCCTTTGAATTTCAAATTTTGAATCGAATCCAAGTTACACATTTGAAATTTGATATTATGTAACGCCCCGAATTTTTTGAACGAAGGGTTGAGTTCTCGCGCGAGTCATGAAGTTCTCACGTGGAGGACAGTTCTCGCGCGAGAACAGCTGCGAGGAGAGAGAGTGACACTATAAATAGGCCCAGACACTTAATCTTCTTCACTTCATACGAAAAGTCTGCTGTTGTGCTTGAGAAGAGAGAAGTTGGTGCTAGGTGGTGTCTAAGGTATGTATTCGTCGATATTCGATGTATTTATGCATGTATGAACCGTATGTAATGATATTGCGCATGATTATGTAGCTTCTGCTCGAAACACTCTCGGTTTAAGTGTTGTTCGTGTGCAAAGATATCATAAGGTGAGTTCTAGATCATTCTTTTACGTGTTTTTCCATGTTTTCGGGCTAATATGCATACCTTAATGAATGTTTTGATATAGTATGATGATATAAACTGTTATAGAACGTTTTGAGTGTTAAAGTGGTTAAAGAAGCGATAACTTGTGGATAAAGTTTTATGCAGCAAAAAAGTTATCATGCGAGGAGCGAGTTCTCGCGTGAATAGTAGGTTTTGGCGGCAAACGGTTACTTTTCAAAAGTACTCGCGCGACTGATGATGTTCTCCCGCGAAAAATGAGTTTTCGCACGAAGGGTGGAGTTCTCGCGCGAATGTCGATGTTCTTGCGCGAAACCTTGGACTGTTACGTGTAATGTTACCCCCGTAAAACTTGCGTTAATGATGGCCTAATGATGAACTTGATGCTAAAGAATTAAAGTACGTATATATATATATATGTTGGATCTTATATGCCCAAGACACATACAAGATTGATGTGGTTAGTACGTTATGATCCAAGTCGGGTCATACCCAATAACAAGCTAGGCAAACACCGATAAATATTTATTTGTTGATATGATCAAGCAAATAAATATTGACACCAATTTAAAAATGGGTTTTCTGAATTATTGCATTTGAGATAGAACAAATTATATGGATATTTTGTTCATGAGATATCATTTGTAATGTTATTTAAATAAGTTAAATAACATCAAATAAAAGAGTGTTTAAGTTATAAAATTAAAATGGGTTTAATTATATAACTTAATTAGTTATTAACAATGAATTAAAAGGAGTTTTCAAAATGAGGGAACCTATTTTTGAACCCAATTTCGACCGCCCCTTGGTGGTTGGCCTTGGGATTCCTTTGTGTTGTTTTATGCAAGACATTAACTTGTTCAATTAACACACTCAACTCTCTCTCTCTCATACATGCAAGATACTTCCATTCTCTCTTCTTTCTCCTAGCAATTTTTGGATCTAAGAGGGTTTTCTTGAAGAAGTTTTGGTGTCAAGACTTCCTAACAAGTTGGGTATTTGCAAGAGCTTGTGGGTATACAAGCTTGAGGTTTTCTCCTTTGAAGACTACACGTTCAAGAGCATCATCTTCTTCTTTTCATCCATCTCGTATTGCCTTGTTCTTGAAAGGTAGTATTCAAGAACATCCTATGGTTGTTTTCTTTGATAGCATTTCTTTTCACATATATATATGATCCTTGTTCTTGGGTTTGTTTTCTTGAACATATAAATGTTTATTTTCAGAATCTAAAACAAGTTTTAACTCCCTAATATCCGCTGCGTTTTGTTGTTTAAATGGTTAAACATCTTTGTTAAAACTTGTAAGAACCCAACAATGGCATCTAGAGCCGGTTATGTGGAAAACTTGCTTCAAAGTCCAAAAAAGTTAGTTTTGTTGGACTTTTTCAACCCATTAGGGGCTGTTTTGTTGTGGATGAATGAATCCCTTATCTTTCAAAGTTTTATCTTACATGTTTTAGAATAAACCTTGAAAGATTAACATCAAGTGGTTGATTGTTTTGTTTGGACTAAACCCTAAAGTTTGGGTTTATGTTGGCCGAAACTTTAAGGGTTAAAAAGGGAGTTCATGGTTGTTCTTGGATGTTGTATTTGATACATATTTTGGTGCATAACATAGCCTTGACCTCATGTGCTTTGGATTTGGATGAATGTGTTTTGTCATGTTTGGTTTTATTCAAGAAAGGATTGTAATAATAATTTTGGTGTTTGTATCTTTTGGGTTGTAATTTATTTATTCATTGGTTATGTAATAAATAGATTAGGTGCATTTCTTTTATTAAAAAAATTGTATTAGGATATGATTTTGTAAAAGAAGATGCACAAGTTGGAGACTCAAAGGAAGGCACAAAGGAAGGGAAGGGCACAAAGACATGGACACTTGAAGCCTTTTAGATGCGGTTTCAAGTGGGAGTTCACGGACTCTTTGATGTGTTGTTATTAACCCTTAGGAAAGACCAAATGACAGCACTTGTGATGAAAAACAAGTGTGGTCACCTTAGTGGCTATGGTTATGCACTTATGATTGAATGGTTGTGCTTGTTTGGTTGTTTTGTTTTATGTTGGATGTTTGATATATGGATATGCATAACAAACAAATTTATAAACATAACAAGCTGAAAATAAATGGTTCTTTATCATTAAGTGGTTAATAAAAGGTTATTAAAAGGATTAATGATTTTAAATAAAAAAGGGTTTTATTAAAAGAACCATAGGGTACCATGTATTTGAAAGCATGCAAATACAAGGTACATAGAGTTTTCTAAACTAGAATTATGAAAACTTAAAATGTCTTTTGAAAACAAGTTTAACACCGTCCTTTTACACAACACTTGAGTCACTTGAAAACTCTTAATGGGATAAAGGTCACCTAACCATTTTGAGGGAACTTGTGATTTGAGGTGGGAATGCCATATTTGTGGGATAAAGATCACCTAACCACTTATATTGGTAAACTCACATGTGTGTGTAAGTAGGGTAACTTGATTTGCAAACCATGTTAAATGGATCACCTAAATGTGGTTTACAAAAGGTGTTGATGGGATTAACATGCCGACTATACATATGATGTTTAAGTCGATCCCATACCTCTAGAAGTTGCAAAGGGTTGCAATTGTCAAACGTTGACTACCTTGTTAATTTAAATAATGGGATAAAGGTCACCTAACCACTATTTAAATGTAACGTTGGATTCTAGAATTTTATTTTGTGTATACACATAAAAGGTATTTATAATTAAATATGATAATATCGTAAATACTAAAATTGAACTTTGTTAAATTTTGTAGATGGCCACCAACAACAATGAAAATAATGATATTCCGTCCGCTCATACCCTATCACTAAGAACCATTCTCCAAAAGGAGCGTCTAAACCATAACAATTTCATTGATTGGTTTCGAAACTTGAGAATTGTTCTCAAGCAAGAGAAACGGTCATATATCTTAGACGATCCGATTCTCCGATGAACCCAATGAGGAAGATGAAGAGGCCTATATGAATTGGGTGAAATACACTGAGGACTCGGTCCAAGTGTCTTGCCTCATGTTGGCAAGTATGACTCCGGATCTCCAAAAGGAGTACGAACATCACGGAGCATACGACATGATAACCCAGTTGAAGGAAACGTTCCAACAACAAGCAAGGGTAGAGCGCTTCGAAACAGTTCGAGCACTCCATGCATGTCGTATGGATGATACCCAATCGGTCTCGTCTTACGTACTTAAGATGAAGAGCCACATAGACCGCCTCGAAAGGCTGAATTGTCCCATCTCGAAAGAGTTGGCTACGGATTTGATCCTCAACTCTTTGTCAAAAAGGTTTGACAATTTTGTTATGAATTATAACATGAACGGTTGGGACAAGAACATAACTGAGCTTCACTCTATGCTCAAAACAGCCGAGGCAGCCATGGGTAAAAGGGTTTACCCGTTCTCACCATCAATGAAGGTGGGAATAAGAAGAAGCCTCACCCCGCACCCAAGGCAAGTTTTGCCAAAGGAAAGGGTACGTTGGGGAAAGGGAAAGAGAGTGGTAAAAGGGCCACCACCAAAACCAGCGGAGAAGAAGCAAAAGGTTGCTTCTGATGACCCATGCTTTAAGTGTGGGGAGATTGGACATTGGGCAAGAAATTGTCCTGTCCATCTCAAAGAGTTGAAAGCTAAGAGGGATGCCGGGCAGACCTCAGGTACAATTTTCATGATTCATATTGATCTCAATTTAATATCCTCTAACACATGGGTATTGGATACCGGATGTGGGACTCATATTTGCAATTTGTTGCAGGGGTTCAAAAGAAGTAAAGACTTCAAGAAAGGGATGTTAGCCTCTACATGGGCAATGGGGCAAAAGTTCAAGTTGAAGCCCGAGGGGACTGCATCTTAAAGCTTCCAAATGGTTTGGAAGCAATTTTGAACAATGTTTTGTATGCTCCTAGTTTGACTAGGAACATTATTTCAGTTGCCCAATTAAGACAATATGGTTATGTTTTGACGTTTATTGAAAATGAAATTCATGTTTCTTTAAATGACATCTTTTATTTTAAAGCTACTCCTATTAATGGTATTTATGAATTGGTTCGTGAAACACATTATATGATAGCTCGTTGTACCAAACCACCACCAAGAAGCTCAAATTAGATTTGAGTGACACCTATCTTTGGCATTGCCGTCTTGGTCATATAAACAAGAAGCGCATACAAACACTTCAAAAGAATGGTCTTTTAAAAGCAAGTGAATATGATTCATTTGATGTATGTGAATCTTGTTTACAAGGCAAAATGACTAAGGCACCTTTTAGTGGCAAAACCGAAAGGGCAAAAGATTTATTAGGTATCATACATTCGGATGTATGTGGTCCTTTTAAGCCAATGACTAGGTATAATGAAAGATACTTCATTACCTTCACCGACGACTATAGTAGGTATGGGTATGTGTACTTGTTAAGACACAAAGATGAAGCTTTTGAAATGTTCAAAACCTTCCAAAATGAAGTAGAAAATCAACTCAACAAATCAATAAAAATTCTCCGCACCGATAGAGGAGGTGAATACCTGAGTGATGCTTTTAGAGATCATCTTAGAAGTTGTGGGATTATCTCACAACTATCTCCACCTGGAACACCACAACACAATGGTGTGTCCGAAAGGAGAAATCGAACTCTATTGGATATGGTTCGATCTATGATGGCTAGAAGCTCATTGCCTCTATCATTTTGGGGTTTCGCTTTGCTCTCTGCGGCCCGTATTTTGAATATGGCCCCAACCAAGAAAGTGGAAAAGACACCTTTTGAAATATGGCATGGAAGGGTTCCATCTCTATCATATTTAAAGGTGTGGGGATGTGAGGCTTATGTAAAGACTCCACCTCAAACAAGTTAGAAAGTCGTTCCACTAAGTGTATCTTTATTGGATATCCTAGAGATTCTATGGGATATTATTTCTATGATCCATTGGAACAAAAGGAGTTTGTTGCCAAGAAGGGTGAGTTCTTGGAAGCCAAGTTCCTTATGGAAGGAGCTAGCAGTAGAACAGTGGATCTTGAGGAGGATCAAGAACCACAACCCGATACACGTTTGGTTGACACTAGCACTCAACATGAGGATGTTGAGAATGATCAAATGGTTGATCAATACACACAAAATGTTCGCAAATCTGGTAGAACTAGTAATCCACCTGAAAGATATGGATTTTTCATGGATGGGTGCTATGTGGTTGATTCCGATGAACCAATCACATACCATGATGCAGTGTCCAATTTGGATTGTGACAAATGGCTTGAAGCCATGAACGTTGAGATGCAATCCATGTATGACAACCAAGTGTGGGACTTGGTTGTACCACCTCTTAGCTCCAAGGTAGTTGGAAGTAAGTGGGTTTTCAAGAAGAAAACCGATATGCATGGAAACTTGGATACTTATAAAGCTAGACTTGTAGCAAAAGGTTTCACTCAAACTCAAGGGGTTGATTATGATGAGACCTTCTCGCCTGTTGCAATGCTAAAGTCTATTAGGATATCATTTGCCATAGCTGCTCATTATGATTATGAGATTTGGCAAATGGATGTCAAAACCGCTTTTCTAAATGGATATCTTGAGGAAGATGTCTATATGGTTCAGCCTGAAGGTTTTGTCGACCCAAAACATCCTAACAAAGTATGCAAGTTAAAGAAGTCAATCTATGGATTGAAGCAAGCGTCAAGAAGTTGGAATCACTGTTTTGATGAAGAGGTAATTAAATTTGGGTTCATCAAAAACGCTGATGAGGCTTGTGTATAAAAAGGCTAGTGGGAGCATCATCACTTTCCTAGTATTGTATGTCGATGACATCCTACTATTTGTAATGACATTCCAACCTTGGAAGGTATAAAAACCTGGCTTGGAAGCTGTTTTTCCATTAAGGATCTTGGTGAAGCCGCCTATATTTTGGGAATAAAGATCTATAGGGATAGATCAAGGCAGTTGATAGGTTAAATCAAAGTGCATACATTGATAAGATCTTGAAAAGGTTCAAGATGGAGAACTCTAAGAAAGGTACGGTATCTATTCAAAGAGGAACGATATTGAGTACGACTCAATGTCCAAGCTCAAAGGATGAGCAAGATAAAATGAAGGGAATCCCGTATGCATCTGCTATAGGATCCATCATGTATGCAATGATATGCACTAGGCCGGACGTGTCATGCGCTTTGAGCATGACAAGCCGATACCAGCAAAATCCTGAAAATAGTCATTGGATGGCTGTTAAGAACATACTTAAGTACCTAAGAAGGACTAAAGATATGTTCCTAATCTATGGATCTGGTGAGGAGGAACTCGCGGTAAAAGGTTACACGGATGCGAGTTTCCAAACTGATCGAGATGACTCACGATCACAATCGGGATACATTTTCATCCTAAATGGAGGAGCAGTCTCTTGGAAGAGCTCTAACAAGATGTGGTGGCATTATCAACTACAGAGTCAGAATACATTGCCGCTTCATTAGCAGCTCAAGAAGCTGCATGGTTGAAGAAATTCATTGCTGATCTAGGGGTTGTCCCTTCCATTCAGGACCCCCTAGAAATTCTTTGTGATAATAAGGGTGCGATTGCTCAAATCAAGGAACCCCGTGCACATCAAAAGACTAGGCACATTGAGCGGAGATTCAACTACATAAGGGATGAAGTTGAAAAGGGAAAGATATGTATTCGCAAAGTTCACACGGATCAGAACATTGCGGATCCACTCACGAAGCTCCTTGAAAAGGCAAAGCATGAAGGTCATACTTGTGCCATGGGACTTCGATATTCTAGTGACTGGATTTGATCTTGTAATTTTGTATTTGGATATTGGAACCTTTTATTATTTGAATGAATTATTTGGTTATAATGCTTCAACTAATGTTCCAATTTTGCATGTTTAATCCATGAGTAAATTATTTACTCTAAACGTCCGTAATCGTTCATACTTGTGGGAACAAGTATGAGGGTAAGACTATTATGAACTTGGATTGGTTGATATTCATATGGATGAATATAGAGCAAAGGGTTGCTGCCAAAGTTCATAGATATTTGTGGGATACAAATATTGGACTGACCCGCGTCTCAAATATTACTACATGGAATCTTCTTGATTGATCATAAGTAAATTTGAGTAAAGGCGAATATCATTTAGTATCCTCTGACCTGAGATACATATTGGGTCTTGATATTCACCGGGTATTATACTTGGACTTAGTTTTTCGCTGTTCTGAAACACGGCAGTACATAAGACTAAATTCAGGTATAGCACGAGGTGATTGTGAGAGACGTATGTAATCAAGATGGGATTTGTCCCTCTTATTCGTTGAGAGTAAGATGTCTAAGGCCTGCTAAAGTTAAGTTAATGGAGAATGATCATTCTGTGTCTCTAAGATTTAACATGACATCTATGACAAAAGGATAGATGATTGATTCACCTAAAACATTTTCGAGTAAGATACTTAAAGGGGATGATGTTATTGAATGGCTCTTAGTCATACGTATTAAGGGTAGTAAACCGTTGTTAGGCGGTATTTACTGCTTGCATCAATCTTCTATAAATCTTGTGCAAGTGGGAGATTGTTGGATCGTATATGCCCAAGACACATACAAGATTGATGTGGTTAGTACGTTATGATCCAAGTCGGGTCATACCCAATAACAAGCTAGGCAAACACTGATAAATATTTATTTGTTGATATGATCAAGCAAATAAATATTAACACCAATTTAAAAAATGGGTTTTCTGAATTATTGCATTTGAGATAGAACAAATTATATGGATATTTTGTTCATGAGATATCATTTGTAATGTTATTAAAATAAGTTAAATAACATCAAATAAAAGAGTGTTTAAGTTATAAAATTAAAATGGGTTTAATTATATAACTTAATTAGTTATTAACAATGAATTAAAAAGGAGTTTTCAAAATGGGAGGGAACCTATTTTTGAACCCAATTTCGGCCGCCCCTTGGTGGTTGGCCTTGGGATTCCTTTGTCTTGTTTTATGCAAGACATTAACTTGTTCAATTAACACACTCAACTCTCTCTCTCTCATACATGCAAGATACTTCCATTCTCTCTTCTTTCTCCTAGCAATTTTCAGATCTAAGAGGGTTTTCTTGAAGAAGTTTTGGTGTCAAGACTTCCTAACAAGTTGGGTATTTGCAAGAGCTTGTGGGTATACAAGCTTGAGGTTTTCTCCTTTGAAGACTACACGTTCAAGAGCATCATCTTCTTCTTTTCATCCATCTCGTATTGCCTTGTTCTTGAAAGGTAGTATTCAAGAACATCCTATGGTTGTTTTCTTTAATAGCATTTCTTTTCACATATATATATGATCCTTGTTCTTGGGTTTTTTTTCTTGAACAAGTTTATTTTTGTTATTTGTAATGTTTTTCAAAAACTTGTTTATTTTCAGAATCTAAAACAAGTTTTAACTCCCTAATATCCGCTGCGTTTTGTTGTTTAAATGGTTAAACATCTTTGTTAAAACTTGTAAGAACCCAACAATATATATATATATATATATATATATATATATATATATATATATATATATATATTATATCATTACAGTCAAAGGCTAAATAACGATGGTAACGTCACATGTGAAACGTTAAAGAACTTGAATAATAATTCAAGAACAATTACCCGATAAAGCACAACTGTGAAAACGTTAAAGCGCGCTAAAGAAGTCTTGCAAGCATTGCTAAAGGAGAATTGTATTCGTTGCATTCTCACATAGGAGCTACACATTGGTGTGCTCAAGCGCTAAAGGAGTTATGCTAGGTGCATTCTCACATAGGAGTTACACATTGGTGTGCTCAACCGCTAAAGGAGTTATGCTTGGTGCATTCTCACATAGGAGCTACACATTGGTGTGCTCAACCGCTAAAAGAGTTATGCTTGGTGCATTCTCACATAGGAGCTACACATTGGTGTGCTCACCCGCTAAAGGAGTTATGCTTGGTGCATTCTCACATAGGAGTTACACATTGGTGTGCTCAACCGCTAAAGGAGTTATGCTTGGTGCATTCTCACATAGGAGCTACACATCGGTGTGCTCAATTACTAAAGGAGGATGGTATTCGTTACATTCTCACATAGGGGCTATACTTTTGGTATGCCCGCCTGCTAAAGGAAAATGGCATTTGATGCATTCTCACCTGATAAAGGAGCGAAGATTTGTGCTAAGTTCAACGATAAAGTAAACGAATAAAACTAAAGTACATATAAAGTAAAGATAAAGTATGGGTAACGCGACGATAAAGTAAACGATAAAGTAAAATCTAAAGTATAGTTATCGAACGAGTTCGATAATGATGATGAATAAAGTTAAAGTTTATGCGATGTTAAAGTATGATTAAGTGTCTGTTCATGATAAAGTTTCGTAGAGCTCACTCAGCGTCGCTGACTTTTTGTATGCATATTAGATTGACAGGTATGCTATACATTTTGGGGTGAGCTTGGCATGGATGAGAGAGCTACCTGGCACATGGTCGAGACTGGCATCCTGGCATAGATTTTGGATTGATAACTATAGTTATCTCTTTGATGTAAATGTTTAAACAAATAGAAATTTTTTATGTTACGCTGCGAATATTAATGAAATTTGATGTTCGAGAACTCGTGTTTCTGATGTCCAAATCCAACTGTGAGGTTTCCTGAAACAGGGCCTTACAAGTTGGTATCAGAGCCATAGTTTGAGAGATTTAGACACTCCGAGTAAAGTAAGTAGTTAATTACAACTGGCCACTGTCATTAGAAACTTACTTTACTTAACATGATCTGAACTATTACCTGGAATGATAATGTTAGCCTTTCGTATAATATAGCAAGCTATGGCTGGAAGAAAAGCTACTCGAGGAGGTGCTCGTGGTGGTAGGGGTAGACCACCAGTCACCAGCAACCAAAGGCAGACGACAGAGGAGGTGCATGTGGACTCTGTTCACACTGCTAGCGAGGAAAACACTCATCATTCTAAAGAGAGGATTACCTTGGAGCCTGTTGTTAGGGAGGCTATCGTCAAAGAGGTCCACAAGATCTGGACATCATGCCTTCGATCATGACTGAGGCTATGAAGGAGGTAACAAAGGAGTGGACGTTTGAGGCAAAGAACAAAGCTAGCAAGAAGGACAGTGAAGGTACCGGGGAAGGCTCGGGGAAGGATGAGGGGGATGAAGCTGATGGGGATTTAGCCAAAGGGTGTTCGTACCGCATCTTCAAGGGATGCAACCCTCCATCCCTGGACGACAAGGGTGGTGCTATTGCCACTCTCCAGTGGGTGTCTGAAATGGAGGCGGTGATTGAGATTAGTGAGTGCAAGGCTGACCAAGCTATGAAGTTCGCAGCTCACTCATTTGTGGATGAAGCTATTCATTGGTGGAACACCATCAAGCAGACTAAAGACCATCGTGAGTTTAGGAACTTGAAGTGGAATGACCCGAAGGAGATGGTAACAAGGAAGTTCTGCCCTCAGAATGAGATCGACAGGGTGGAAAGGGAATTCTTGGGATTTAAAGCTAGAAGTATGACCCACAGGCAGTACACATCTCGCTTCAACGAGATGGCCAGGTTGGTGCCTCACCTGGTATATACTAAGGAGAGGAGGATGAAGTGTTATGTGCAGGGTTTGCCTTCGAAGGTCAGGACGTATGTGAAGGCAAGTGGGCCGAAGACCTTCGAGTCTTTGGTGGAGCTGAGTGGAATAGTGTATGATGATGTGGTGGCTGATGAGCCCGTTGAGGAGGCGAAGAAGAAGAGTTGGTTGGGGAATGTGAAATGAGAAAGAAGTGAGAGGTCTGCTGTTCAGATAAAAAAGATGAAGGTGGAGCCATCCGGTGATTGCCGGAAATGTAGGAGGAAGCATGCGGGTGAATGCAGGCTCGGTTTAAGCCTGTGTTTCAGATGCGGAAAGACGGGGCATTTCTCCAAGGATTGCCCTAATCTGGTAAAGTGCTACAACTGTGGAAAGTTGGGGCACTACAGCCGAGAGTGCAAAGAGACGAAAGTGGTTGACTCGGCTAGAGGAAAGGAGACTGAGAAAGAAAAGAAAGCTGGTGACAAGCCAAGGGCCAAGGCTAGGGCTTTCACGATGACAAGAGAGGATGCCAGGGCGAAACCTAATGTTGTGTCATGTATGTTTCTTCTTAACAACATACTTGCTTCTGTTCTTTTTGATTCTGGTACAAGTAAGAGTTTCATAGCTGCTACCTTCTGTGATGTGATGAATGTTAAGGCCATGGAAATAAATCATACGTTTGAAGTAGAAACTACAATTGGAAAGACTACTAAGATAACCGAGGCCTTAGAGGATTGTAGCATAGAATTGGAAGGTCATAGATTCCCCGCTAGGTTGTTTGTTATGACCCTAGGAGGATTTGACGTTGTGTTGGGTATGGACTAGTTAGCTGCCTACGAGGCTAATATAGTTTGCCGGAGGAAGATGATTCAAATGAAAGCGCCTGATGGTAGCATAGTCACGATTTACGGCGATAAAGTTTGCGAAGTTCCAAAGATGACATTCATGATAAAGGCAAAAAAGTTTATGAGACGAGGGTCTGGAGCATTCTTGCCATACGTTAAAGATGCTAAAGCTGAAACTATAAAGTTGACAGATGTGCCCGTGGTGTGTGCCTTCCCGGATGTGTTCCCTGAGGACTTGACGGAGGTACCACCCGATCGGGAGATAGAGTTTTAGATAGACCTCATGCCAGGAGCTTAGCCCGTTGCTAAAGCGTCGTATCGTCTGGCTCTGTCAGAGTTGAATGAGTTGCTAGCCCAATTACAGGACCTTCTTGATAAAGGATTTAGCATACCGAGCATTTCTCCTTGGGGTGCTCTGGTGCTGTTCGTGAAGAAGAAGGATGGTAGCATACGAATGTGTATAGACTACAATAAGCTCACGGTGAAGAATAGATACCCGTTACCTCGGATAGACGATCTGTTCGACCAGTTGCAAGGTGCAAGTTGGTTCTCGAGGATCAATCTTCGGTCGGGTTATCACCAGCTAAAGGTTAAGGAGCAGGATATCCCAAAGACGCGATATGAGCATTATGAATTCCTCATGATGTCGTTTGGTCTAACCAATGCTCCTGCAGCATTCATGGACTTGGTGAATAGGGTTTGTCGACCGATGCTCGACAAATCAGTGGTAGTTTTCATAGACGATATCCTGATCTACTCAAAGAATGAGGGAGACCACGCCTGTCACATCCGTGAGGTGCTAGAAACTCTAAGAAGGGAGAAGTTGTATGCGAAATTCTCCAAATGCGCATTTTGGTTACGCGAGGTGCAGTTTCTGGGTCATGTGATTAACCCAGAAGGAATCATGGTTGATCCTGCTAAAGTGGAGGCAGTGATGAAGTGGAATTCGCCTAAAACACCGTCTGAAATCCGAAGCTTCCTCGTGTGACACCCGGATATTTAAAAAAAAGAAAAAAAAAAGAGAAGTATAAAGAAAGAAATGTGAAATAACCCAAATTGAGGGGTTAAAGTTGTGCAAGAGGCAAACTTTATTATTATTATGTTTAAAAAGTGGGCATGGCCGCCCACTCTTCCTGCTCATCAACTGCCTCGGCTGCAAAAAGTAAAGAACAGAGTTTTCCATCGGTTTTCTAGAGAGAAGAAGAAGAAGATCGTTTAGAAGGTGAGTTTTTGTGTGTTTTGTTCGGTTTAAGCTAAATTTTCAGCTTGTGGACCGAGTTTTATGTGTTTTTCTGCGTTCGGTTGTGTGTTTAGGTGTTTGAACTCCAAGTGTTCTCGAGTTTGGAGGAGTTTTACTCGAAGGCTGTTGTAGGTGAGTTCTAGAACCCCGAATTTTCTATTTTTAAACTTGTTTTGGGGCTGGAAATGCATGTAAACTATTATTTTTGCAATCTTCAGTATGTAACTGTATGTGTTCCTCTGTTTATATGGGTGTGTGTGTTTGTGAATGTTTGACTGAATATTGTGGTTGTATGCTTGTTCAAAGTGCTGAATATACTAGATTATAAGAATATGTTAGGATGATGATCGGGAACTGAAATTAGTATAAGTTAGAACTGGTATAGTGCCCATGTGCCCAAACTGCTCATGCGCCTAAGTTTCCCATGCGCCCAAGTACTCATGCGCCTGCATAGTACTCATGCGGCTGCATAGTTCCCATGCGCCTAAGTTTTTTTGCCCATACGCCTAAGTGTTCCCATGCGCCTAAGTTTTCCCATGCGCCCAAGTACCCATGCGCCTGCATAGTACTCATGCGCCTGCATAGTACCCATGCGCCTGCATAGTACTCATGCGCCTGCATAGTACCCATGCGCCTAAGATTTTCCCATGCGCCTAAGTTTTTCCCCAGGTGCCCAAGTGTTCCCATGCGCCCAACTGTCCGTGCGCCTACATAGTGCCCATGCGCCTACATAGTACTCATGCGCCTAAGTTGACTTAGAATTTTTCTGAAATTTTGGGAAAAATGGAAATTAATGATTAAACTCTGGAATGTTTTGGTGGGTTATGTTTGTTCATGATATGCATGTTTGTGGCCTGTTATTGATGTTCCTTATTACGTATTATTACGTGACTTTACGTGGTGTGCTAATGCTCTTATACGTAAAGTATTATCATAAAAGAAGCGGAAGATTAAAGATAATGAAAAGTAGAACATAACGAATGAATGAAAGTCTTGCAAGCAAATTTAAAGAGGTTCACAACTCAATAAAGAGTTGTTAGCTCAACTGTGTGCCATGTAGCTTGCGATCTTGGCTAACCCATGAGGGTGTACACACAGCCATCAGTCTTGGTGACTAATCCATACGTGCTAAACGGGATCTCGTGCGAGAGCAGCTGCGAGTCATGAAGTTCTCGCCTGGAGGGCAGTTCTCGCGCGACTGGAGGTTCTCGTGCGAGAACAGCTGCGAGGAGAGAGAAAGAGAGACTATAAATAGGTCCAGATACCCAATCTTCTCCACTTCATGTGAAAAGTCCTGCTGCTGTGCTTGAGAAGAGAGAAGTTGGTGCTAGGTGGTGTCTAAGGTATGTATTCGTCGATATTCGATGTATTTATGCATGTATGAACCGTATGTAATGATATTGCACATGATTATGTAGCTTCTGCTCGAAACACTCTCTGTTTAAGTGTTGTTCGTGTGCAAAGATATCATAAGGTGAGTTCTAGACCCCTCTTTTACGTGTTGTTCGTGCGTATGATTAATGAATGTTTTGATATAGTATGATGATATAAACTGTTATATCACGTTTTGGGTGTTAAACCGGTTAAAGAAACGATAACTTGTGGATAAAGTTTTGTACAGCAAAAAAGTTATCGCGCGAGGAGCGAGTTCTCGCGCGATTAGTAGGTTTTCGCCGAAAGCGGTTACTTTTCAAAAGTACTCGCGCGACTATAATGTTCTCGCGCGAAGGATGAGTTTTCGCGCGAAGGGTGGAGTTCTTGCGTGAATGTCGATGTTCTCGCGCGAAACCTTGGACTATTACGTGTAATGTTACCCCCGTAAAACATGCGTTAATGATGGCCTAATGATGAACTTAATACTAAAGAATTAAAGTTAAAGGCTAAAGAACGATGGTAAAGACACATGTGAACGTTAAAGAACTTGAATAATAAATCAAGAATAGTTACCCGATAAAGCACAGTTGTGAAAACATTAAAGCGCGCTAAAGAAGTCTTGCAAGCATTGCTAAAGGAGAATTGTATTCGTTGCATTCTCACATAGGA
The DNA here is from genome assembly GCA_025506505.1 of Flaveria sonorensis. Classification (NCBI taxonomy): domain Eukaryota; kingdom Viridiplantae; phylum Streptophyta; class Magnoliopsida; order Asterales; family Asteraceae; genus Flaveria; species Flaveria sonorensis. The sequence continues at coordinate 56,749,670 of CM046425.1, read as the reverse complement.
GCTGAACCGCTAAAAGAGTTATGCTTGGGGCATTCACACATAGGAGCTACACATTGGTGTGCTCAACCGCTAAATGAGTTATGCTTGGTGCATTCTCACATGGGAGCTACACATTGGTGTGCTCAACCGCTAAAGGAGTTATGCTTGGTGCATTCTCACATAGGAGCTATACATTGGTGTGCTTACCCGCTAAAGGAGTTATGCTTGGTGCATTCTCACATAGGAGCTATACATTGGTGTGCTTAACTGCTAAAGGAGTTATGCTTGGTGCATTCTCATATAGGAGCTACATATCGGTGTGCTCAATTGCTAAAGGAGGATGGTATTCGTTACATTCTCACATAGGGGCTATACTTTGGGTATGCCCGCCTGCTAAAGGAGAATGGCATTTGTTGCGTTCTCACCTGATAAAGGAGCGAAGCTTTATGCTAAGTTTAACGATAAAGTAAACGATTAGAGCTAAATACAGATAAAGTAAAGATAAAGTATGGGTAACGCGACGATAAAGTAAAGGATAAAGTAAATGTTAAAGTAAAAGCTAAAGTATGTTCGATAATGATGATGAATAAAGTTAAAGTTTATGCGATGTTAAAGTATGATTAAGTGTATGTTCATCATAAAGTTTCTTTAAAGTAAACCTAGAGCTCACTCAGCGTCGCTAACTTTTATATGCATATTAGATTGACAGGTATGCTATACATTTTGGGGTGAGCTTGGCATGGATGGGAGAGCTACATGGCACATGGTCGAGACTAACATCCTGACATAGATTTTGGATTGATAACTATAGTTATCTCTTTGATGTAAATGTTTAAACAAATAGAAATTTTGTATATTCCGCTACGAATATTAATGAAATTTGATGTTCGAGAACTCGTGTTTCTGATGTCCAAATCCAACTGTAAGGTTTCCTGAAACATGGCCTTACATATTAGAATTTCAATCGAATAAGACTTGGAATCAAATTTTATTGTCCGACACATTTTATTTGTTATACCAAAAGTTGTAAGGCCCCGTTCTCGGAGACCTCACAGTTGGTCAATCATAGCACAATATATAGAAAACATTTCACAGTTCTTAAACCAGTGCAGCGAAATTAATATCAAAAGCCATTCGCTTCATTAATAAATACTGTTGATAAGCAATACATTGTTAATTGTTAATAGTTACAAAAGATCATATTAATTGCATTACGAAACAACAGTATTAGTATGCGTGAACGGATGCCAGTCTAGCCCCAACGAGTAGCCCTCCCAAGTGTCATCCTCAGCAAAATTACCTGCCAACTGAAAATGCATAAAAGTCAGCGTTGCTGAGTGAGTTCTAGTTTTAAAACATTAAAATACCTTAAAAGGTTTGTATACGAAAATACCCTTTAAAATAATATACTTTTCGTTCGTGCGTGATCACACATCATACGTACAGTTAAGGCAAATATTCTAGGCGTATGGGCCCTGTTTAGGCGCCTAAACAAAGGGTTGGGCGCATGAAACTATTTAGGCGCATGAGTTTACACTTGTCAATTTCAGGCAAAACCTTGGGCGCTTGGGCACAATTGGGGCGCATGAGCCCCACAATTTTTTTAAGGCAAATATTCTAGGCGTATGGGCCCTGTTTGGGCGCATGGCCTGAACTTAGGCGTTTCTAAGTTAAAATCCCAGGCGCATGGGCCGTGTTTGGGCGCATGACCATCAGATGTGTATATTTCAGACTTACATTCGAACCCAAACTGCATAATAATATGTTTTAAGCTTATACCCAACATTCTAAGCAACCATAACACATAAACAAGCATAGAACATAAGCATAAACATATATATACATACCAGTTGTAAAACATTTTAATCATGCATTTTCAGCCCCAAAGGTTGTTTGAAACATGTATAAAACGGGGTCTAGAACTCACCTATAGCAGCAAACAAGTAGCACTCCTCCAAACTTGCCTGCACTAGAGTTCAAACACCTAATAACAAACATAAACAAGCACCAAAACACTAAAAACACTTAATAATCGATTTCTAAGGGTGAAACCACAAAAAAACCGAACCAATTAACATATAAACATACCAACCTTCGAAGATTGCAGCCTTCCTTCTTCACAACCGAGAGAAACAAGGGTTTTCAGCTCTTTCTTCTTTTCTTTTCGGTAGTAGCAGCAGCAGGATGGGGCATGGGCGACCATGCCCTTATAAGTGAAACTTTTGACTTTTTGGTGTACTATTTACACTTTACACCCTCATCTTTGCCCCTTCTTTATTTCTTCCAAATACTTTTCTTTTTATTTATTTGACCAAGTTTTTGGGTGTTACAAGTCTACCCCCCTTAAAGAGGTTTCATCCCCGAAACTTGCCACTCTTCGAATAACTGTGGGTAATGCTGTCTCATCTCTTCTTCGGTCTCCCACGTAGACTCAGAACCCTTCCGGTGTTTCCACTGCACCCGCACAAGTGGAACCACTTTATTCCTCAACCTCTTCTCCTTTCGATCGACGATTGCCACTGGTTGCTCTACATAGTTAAGTCGTTCATCCACTTCCATATCTTCCAGTGGTACAATCATGTCTTCGTCGGCTAGGCACTTTCTCAGATGAGATACATGGAATGTCGGATGAATTCCACGTAACTCCTCAGACAATTCTAATCGATAGGCTACCTCCCCTACTCGTGCAACGATTCGGAAAGGCCCTATGTATCTTGGGCTCAGCTTGCCTCTCTTCCTGAACCGGATGATCCCTTTCCAAGGCGAGACCTTCAATATGACTTTATCACCCACGTTGAACTCGATCGGTCTACGCCTCTTATCGGCATACGACTTCTGTCTATCCTTGGCTGCCTTCATAAAGGCTTTGATATTTTCTAGCTTTTCGGTCGTAGCCTCGACCGCCTCGATGCTTCCCAATTCCTTCTTCCCAATGTCTCCCCAACATACGGGCGTTCTACACCTCCTGCCATATAGCATCTCGTATGGTGGCATACCAATGCTGGCATGATAGCTGTTGTTGTACGAGAACTCTGCTAATAGTAGATGATCATCCCAACTTCCTCCAAAGTCGATCACGCATGCACGAAGCATATCTTCGAGTGTCTGGATCGTTCTCTCAGACTGACCATCTGTCTGAGGATGATAGGCCGTGCTAATGTGTAGCCTCGTCCCCAATGCATCATGGAATCTCCTCCAAAACTTCGATGTGAACCTGGTGTGACGATCCGACACGATGGACACCAGCACACCATGACGAGCTACGATCTCTTTAATGAACAGATCCGCCAATCTCTCGGATGAATGCGTCTCGCGGATCGATAGGAAGTGAGCACTCTTTGTCAATCGATCAACTATCACCCAGATGGTATCGCACCCCCTCGCAGTACGGGGTAGCTTCGTTATGAAGTCCATGGTGATATGCTCCCACTTCCACTCGGGTATATCTAACGGTTGGATCTTCCCGTATGGTTTCTGATGTTCCGCCTTCACTTGCAAGCAAGTAAGGCACGTACTCACATACTCCGCCACGTCGCATTTCATACCCGGCCACCGGTAATCTTTCTTCATGTCTTGATACATCTTGGTAGCACCAGGATGAATGGAGTATCGAGTCTTATGAGCTTTGTTCATAATTCGCCCCCGTAGATCTCCATATCAGGGGATCCACATCCACCCAAAGCTGGTTTTAACCCCGTGGGTATTTTCTCCCAACTCCGTGACCAGACCTCTCATTCGTTCAGAGTTGAGGCGATCTTCTTTCAATGCTTCATTTTGAAATTCTTTGACCTGTGTCAACACGTCTGAGGTCATCACCAACTGATACGCCTTCACCCGAATCGGCTCAGGTCTCTCCTTTCGGCTAAGGGCATCGGCCACTACATTGGCTTTACCAGGATGGTAGTGGATCTCACAATCATAATCCTTGATTAATTCTAGCCACCTCCTTTGTCTCATATTGAGATCCTTCTGCTCAAAGAAATACTTTAATCTCTTGTGGTCCTTGAAGATTGTGCATTTTATCCCGTATAAGTAATGCCTCCAAATCTTCAAGGCAAAAACCACCGCCGCTAATCCAAGTCATGAGTGGGGTAATTGGCTTCGTGAGTTTTCAGCTGTCGAGACGCATAGGCTATTACCCTTCCACGTTGCATCAACACGCAACCTAGTCCCGAATAGGAAGCATCCGAGTATACCACTAAGTCTTCACTTCCTTCGGGCAATGTCAAGACAGTAGCCTGAGTTAATCTTGCCTTTAACTCCTCAAACGCATCCTCCTGTTCCCGTCCCCACACATATTTCCTTGCGAGTCAATTTGGTCAAAGGTGAGGCTATCTTGGAAAAATCTTGAATAAACCTTCGGTAGTAGCCTGCCAAACCCAAGAAACTGCGAATCTCGGATGGCGTCTTTGGAGACTTCCATTGCATTACTGCCTCAACCTTCGCCGGGTCCACTATAATTCCTTCAGTATTAACCACGTGACCCAAAAATTGAACTTCGCGTAACCAGAAAGCACACTTAGAGAATTTAGCATAAAGCTTCTCCCTTCTAAGTGTCTCCAATACCTCGCGTATGTGACCGGCATGTTCTTCTTCGCTCTTTGAATAAATCAGGATATCATCAATAAACACAATCACTGATTTATCTAGCATCGGCCGGCACACTCAATTCATCAAATCCATAAAGGCAGCTGGCGCATTACTTAAACCGAAAGACATAACGAGGAACTCGTAATGTCCATAACGCGTGCAAAATGTTGTCTTAGGAATATCTTGTTCTTTTACCTTCAGCTGATGGTAGCCAGATCGAAGATCTATCCTGGAGAAACAGTTGGCACCTTGAAGTTGGTCAAACAAGTCATCCATCCTTGGCAATGGATATTTGTTCTTCACCGTCAACTTGTTCAACTCACGGTAGTCTATACACATCCTCATACTACCGTCTTTCTTCTTAACAAACAAGACCGGAGCACCCCAAGGAGAGATGCTTGGTCGAATGAACCCTTTGTCAATCAACTCCTGCAGCTGATCCATCAGCTCTTTCATCTCAGACGGAGCTAACCGATACGGTTCTTTGGCAACGGGCTGAGCACCGGGTATCAGGCCAATCTGAAACTCGATCTTACGGTGGCACACCTGGTAAATCTTCTGGAAACACATTCGGGAAGTCACACACCACTGGCACCGCAGACAATTATGGTATCGACGCGTCCACATCCTTTACGTACGCCAGGTAGGCACTACAACCGCGTCTCATGCACTTCTCTGCCACCGCCATCGAAATCACCTTAGGAACCGTCGTAACGCGGTCACCATGAATTGTCACCGAATTTCCATCGGGAGCAATTAATCAAATCATCTTCTTGCGACATATGATGTTTGCCTCATAGGTTGCTAACCAGTCCATCCCTATTACTACATTGAATCCTCCTAGGGGCTCATATATAGTTTAGCAGGAAACCTATGGCCTTCTAATTCTATGCCACAATCTTCAATCATACTAGAAATTCTGGTTGACTTACCAATAGCAGTTTTTACGTCTAAAGGCTCGTCAATACTTCTACTACTAACAAGCAACTTAGCACAGAAAGCAGCAGATATGAAATTCCTACTAGCACCAGAATCAAATAATACAGAGGCACAAGTTTGGTTTACTAGAAACATACCTGACACGACGTCGGGGTCTACCCGGGCCTCTTCTCGGGTCATCGTGAAGGCTCTAGCACTCGCCCTCTGTCCTCCTTCTTCGGTCCCCTTCTTGGCCACAGAGCTCTCAGTTCTCGGCTTCTTGCACTCATAGTTCTTGTGGCCAGTCCCGCCACAGTTGAAGCATTTCGGCACTCTACAATCTTTTGCTATATGACCGGGCTTTCCATACTTGAAGCACACAGTCACTCCCCTCATACAATCACCAGTGTGCTCCCTACCACATCGGTCGCACTTCCTCAACCCCAGGCCTGATGACACCACCCGTCGGTCATCCATCCTCCTTCTTTTGTTGTTTGGGGTGTAACCGCCACGCCCAAACCGCTTACCTCTCCAGTTCTTATCGCCGTCGTCCGCCTTCTTCACCTCAACCACCGCTACTTCCCTTTCATCCGCCAAATCCAATGCCGACCTAAAAGTGCTCGGTTGGGCAGCGATCAAATGTCTGCGGATGTCGGCCGGTAGTCCCTGAACGTACCGATTGATCTTCTTTGATACTGGCGTAACCTGATCCGGTACCAACCTCGCCATTTCGTTAAACTTGGCGGTATATTGCTGATGGGTCATAGTTCCCACCTCCAGCTGTAAGAACTCCCTTTCGATCTTGTTGAGTTCTCGGTGAGGACAGAATTCCTCGATCACCAACTTTTTCAGTTCTCCCCATCTCATCCTTCCAATGGCCCGGTTGCCCTCAGCCTGGACTAGGTTGTCCCACCAACACAGCGCCGTGTCGACAAAGGGGTGAGTGGCGAACTTCACCTTCTGGTCCTCCCGACACTCACTGATCTCCAGTACTGCCTCCATCTCCCTCGCCCAGCGGTGAGCAGCAGCAGCATCTCCATTACCATCGAAAGTAGGGGGTTTACACCTTTGGAATGCCCCATAGCTGCATCCCCTTGCGGTTTCCCATACAACCACTTCCTCCTCATTACTGGAGGCTTCCCCTCTAACATTCAGCTCCTCCTCTTCATGATTCCCCACATTACCCCTTCTTCCAGCAGGCGTCCTCCTTTCCTCCTCCTTCTCTTTCCTTTCGTCTTCTCTAACAGCCCGGATAACTTCAGTCACTACAGACAGTAGGATCGTGTGCATGACTTGGTGAACCTCCTCCACCACTACCTCCTTCACCGAGGCTCTCAGATTGGCACTCTCATCACCGCCCTCCGGGTGATGAAGCCCAGGCTCACCAGGAGCCGTCTCTGCAGTCCTCGTCTTGTTCTTCACGGCCCGTGGCCTACCAGCACGACCACCCCGTGCTCCACCTCGAAAAGCCTTAGATGATCTACCTCCGGCCATCCTCTAATCACTATAAGATCCAAACACCAACACGGTCATTCAAGGGAATAGCTCAGTTTATGTCAAGTATAGTAAGTCCCTAATTACAGTGGCCAGTTGTGATTTGCCACTTACTTTACTCTTCATCCCCCGAGCATTTCCTATCCTGACTATATTAGTATTCAAATCTACTAAAGACACATAAATCAAATAGCACACGCACATAATGCCGGTTAACATTGTGAAAAGAAATACCTGATGGCACATAGCTACTCGGGCTGGCATCCCTCCATTCGTCCCATTCTCAGTTTAAGTTTAGGTTTTTTAAAGTATTTACCCATTTCTCTTAAACTTTGGCTCTGATACCAACTTGTAAGACCCCGTTCCCGAAGATCTCACAGTTGGTCAATCATAGCACAATATATAGAAAACATTTCACAGTTCTTAAACCAGTGCAGCGGAATTAATATTAAAAGTCATTCACTTCATTAATAAATACTGTTGATAAGCAATAGTTACAAAAGATCATATTAATTGCATTACGAAACAACAGTATTGGTATGCGTTTACGGATGCCAGTCTAGCCCCGACGAGTAGCCTTCCCAAGTGTCATCCTCAAAAAAATTACCTGCCAACTGAAAATGCATAAAAGTCAGCATTGCTGAGTGAGTTCTAGTTTTAAAACATTAAAATACCTTAAAAGGTTTGTATACGAAAATACCCTTTAAAATAATATACTTTTCGTTCGTGCGTGATCACACATCATACGTACAGTTAAGATAACATCCATCATCTTCTTTTTACCATTTACATCATCGTTCATCCGAACTTTTATTTTAATCTTTCACTTAATCTGGACCAATGTGTCATGCCCCCGATATTGCGCACAAAACTGGTACTGGGCCGAGGTCTACACATAGACCCCATACTGATGCACGAAGCCAACTCCAGTACCGGGGAAGCAACAAGGATCCCCTCAATCTCAAAGATTGACCCTGTGTGCATCCAACGGGTTAGCTAAACCGCACACAGTTGAGTTAACAACCTAGTGGTTGTGAACCTCATGTGAATTTGCTTGCAAGTCTTTCTTCCGTTTTTTATGTTCCACTTCTCATTATCATTAATCTTTCCACTTTCTTTAATGATAATACTTTACGTTATACGGATAAATCACACCACGTAAAGTCACATAATAATATAATAAATAGGAACACAAGAACAACCCAAAACATAAATAAAATAATCAAGTAATATCACCAAGTCAAACCAGGGTCAAACCTTAAAATTCTGATCTCCCAAAATTCCAGAAAATTTTCTAAGTGTTTAGGCGCATGAGTACTATGCAGGCGCACGAGCCCTGCTTAGGCGCATCAACACTATTTGGGCGCATGAACTCTTACACTTAGGCATTTTAGCTTACATTCTGGGCGCATGAACTGTTCAGGCGCATGGACTACCACTTAGGCGCCTGAACAAAGGGTTGGGCGCATGAAACTATTTAGGCGCATGAGTTTACACTTGTCAATTTCAGGCAAAACCTTGGGCTCTTGGGCATAATTGGGGCGCATGAGCCCTACAATTTTTTTTAAGACAAATATTCCAGGCGTATGGGCCCTGTTTGGGCTCATGGCCTGAACTTGGGCGTTTCTAAGTTAAAATCCCAGGCGCATGAGCCGTGTTTGGGCGCATGACCATCATATGTGTATATTTCAGACTTACATTCGAACCCAAACTGCATACTAATATGTTCTAAGCTTATACCCAACATTCTAAGCAACCATAACACATAAACAAGCATAGAACATAAGCATAAACATATATATACATACGGGTAAACATAAATCAGTTGTAAAACATTTTAATCATGAATTTTCAGCCCTAAAGGTTGTTTGAAACATGTATAAAACGGGGTCTAGAACTCACCTATAGCAGCAAACAAGTAACACTCCTCCAAACTTGCCTGCACTAGAGTTCAAACACCTAAAAACAAACATAAACAAGCACCAAAACACCAAAAACACTTAATAATCGGTTTCTAAGGGTGAAACCACAAAGAAACCGAACCAATTAACATACAAACATACTAACCTTCGAAGATTGCAGCCTTCCTTCTTCACAACCGAGAGAAACAAGGGTTTTCAGCTCTTCTTTTCTTTTCGGTAGTAGCAGCAGCAGGATGGGGCATGGGCGACCATGCCCTTATAAGTGAAATTTTTGACTTTTTAGTGTACTATTTACACTTTAACCCCTCATCTTTGCCCTTTTTTTTATTTCTTCTAGATACTTTTCTTTTTATTTATTTGACCAAGTTTTCGGATGTTACAAAAGTGGGGTGAGTTAATTTTAAAGAGAAAAACCAGTAGTTGCACGTTGTGTTTTATAGGTTGTATAAAATGAATAGTAGTTAATGTGAGACAGTAGCTAATTACATTTTGTCAGTATATATAATAGTGAATGAAGACTTGTAATGGCCAAACTAGAAATATCAGCCCGAATATACGAACAATATTTATTAGGCCTGAGAGTAATGGGTTGTCTTAGAAGAATGAAGGCTTATAATGGCCAAAGCATAGACCCCAATAATATCATGATACGAACCCACTGTCGGGACCAACTGGGTCGGAATTCCCTGCTGTATATATGGAAACGGGAGGGAGATTGTTGAAATTCATGTGTCAATTTTTTAAGTTTCCTTTATTTTCTTGTATAATGTTTCTTATCTTTTTTGTGTTTATGTGTGAGGTTCCTTTCTCGATTGTGTGGCATTTTTAGGCTAAGCTGCTGGGCTTTCTTACTGCTGCTTTGGGAGCTGATGGGTTTCCTGGGCTTAAGGTGCTGGTGGTTTTATATGTGCATGTGTGTGTCATTCTCATTAACACACACTTCATCTCTATCATTCTCTGAGATCTCGTCAGTTGATTTAGTGTTTCTCGTTGTTTAAGTTCATTCTTTGGATCCTTGGTTATCACTTTGATAATCGGTGATCTGTGTCTGTCTATTTTGTATCTAATTCATATGTGATCATGAATCCGACTATTTTAGTTTATGTATGTGTGTTCTCTTGATTATTAAGCTTTGATATTCATTGTTCTTGACTATGTTTGATACCATTCTTGACATGGTATCAGAGCTCTGAGGTTTGATTGCTCGATTCTGGTTCTATTTGTTTGTGGTTCTTCTATTGGGGTTAGGTTTCGATCTCCTGAAACCCTAGTTTCTAATATCACTTTCGCATCTAATATTTGTGACATATCTCTTCGGAGACTGCTTGGTTGATTGGAGTTGAAGATCTGGTTCATCTTTCTCTGATTCATCGCAACCCTAGTCTGGATGCAAGTTTGATGATGTTAAAGACTCTTGATCATCTCTTGCAACCCTTGAAGGTTGTGCGGTGATCGCTGCATTTATTGTTGTGTTCGTATTGCAACCCTTGAAGGTTGTGCATCTTCTTGGTATTCTGTTTGTGACTTTTCAACCCTAGAAGGTTGTAAGTCACACGACCAGCTTTGGATTTCCCTTGTTGGGTTGCTCGGACTGTGAGGATATCTCTTCCCTTTATTTCTCATGTATTGCTCTGCTATAGGCATGTTTTGGCTGGGTTAGGAGTACTAGCATCTGTGATATGCAGGGAGAGTCATCACCCTATTTTTGTGTTCTTTTGCATTGCATTCTTGTGTGATTTTGTGTGCATCACTTGTGTGATCAGTCGTGTGTTGCATTACACTCTTGGTTATCCCTTGATCTGCCACTATAGTGGTGTGAAAACCTAGATCTGACCTTGTAGTGTATTCTGTGCATGTGTGATTTGTGCCTCATTTCTGTTATATGTTGAATATGGCTGAGGAATCGTCTGTGGTTGTCCCTGACACAATATAAGCAAGTTGGACTCTAGTAACCCATTGTAAGCAATTAAGGGTTCGATGGCGGTTGTGGGGCTGGTTTGGGCAGTCGCTGGAGGGGCCGAAGGCTGGGTGATGGGAAAGGTGTAAGGTGATGAATCTGTAAAAATGGTGGGTGAGGGATCAGAGTCAAGGAGCGAGTAGTCATGGTGTTGAGATGGCTTAAAATAAGGGAAAATATATTCATCAAAAATCACATGGCGAGAAAATATGACTTTGCCGATAGTTGGGTCGAGGCAACAATATCCGCTGTAGTTAGCAGGATATCCAAGGAATATGTAACGAGTACAACGGGTGGTGAGTTTATGTTGACGGGTGGAAGATTGGTTTGAGTAGCACGCACACCCGAAGACTTGAAGGTGGTCATAGGATGGGTTGCGAAGGTATAGGGCAGTAGTGGGGGTACGGTTGTGGTGGAGTTTTGATGGTAGAATGATGTGGAGATATGTGGGGGCGTGGAGAGCTTCTACCCAAAACCGAGGTGGCAGGGAGGCATGAACGAGAAAGGAGAGCATGATTTCGTTGATCCGGTGGATCATGGGTTCAACCTTCCCGTTTTGTTGGGAGGTGTGTGGACATGAGAAGCAGAATTGGAGGCCTTGAGAGGTGGCAAAGTTTTTGAACCGATGATTGTCAAACTCTCCGCCATTATCGTATTGAAATATTTGATTATGCAATTGAATGGGAGGCCATGAACAAGTTGAAGAACAAGGCAGCTTTCACTAACAGGGCTGTCAACATCGGCTAATTGGTCTGCCAATTCCTTAAGTTTTTGGCGGTAGGCGTCCAAGGAAGGCATAGATGCTAACTTAAGATTGGTAAATGAGTGCTCGAGTGCGGCAGCGCGGGACCCCTTGTTTCCATGCGTCTAAGGCTGTAGAGTCACCACGAGTACCCGAACAAGAAGTTCATCGAACAGGGTTTTGTAGATCCATTATGCATGATGACGTCAATCTCGATCCAGGAGGCATAGTCTGGGTCATCTTTTTACAGGGCATGGGTTCCATCGATGTGGTGTAGGACTTTGTATCCTCGACAATGCGGGTGAAACACTTTGACCCATGACGAGTACGACACCTTCGTACCGTTAAGAACACGCAAGAAACAAATAAATTGTAAAGTGAACGGATCAGGGTGGCAGCGACCGGTAGTCCGAAGCAAGATCAGAGGCGACAGCTAGGTATAGAGCAGAAGCTTGATACCATGTTTATTGGTAAAACTCCATTGAATTCAATCATAAACAGACAACACAGGATGAATGCAAATAATCAGGCCTAATTCTAGGGAACTAATTAAGAAAATAATACAATAGAATATAAATATTGACTATGACAGCTATACAAAATATACATTAATGAATAATATAATCACCGAAATATGTGTGACATCTATTCGGTTAATACTCATGACCATTTAGTATGATTACAGAAGTACACAATAGTTAGATATTAATCTTTCCATTTATCATTGAGATTTAGAAGGTTATGTGAAGTAAAATTTAAAGTTGTAGTATGTAAAATTTAAAACATACCCAAATTGTTTAAAACTGACACATTTTTTTGTTACCTCAAAATTTAAAACAAGCAAAGATTCCAAGGATAAGAAATTTTTCATACCTCAAAGAAGTAAATGCTGGATTAGAAAACCACATGCTGAGAGAAATTTTCCTTTTGTCAAACCAGGTAACTGTTGAATCTTAAATCTTCTTCTCTCAGACTGACACCACCAGAGTGACCGCCGATAGGTACCTGTGTAACCAAGTAACTAAAACTTGATAGAAAAATAAAGCTGAAAAACTTGTGAACAAAAAACTATTTTAAGCAAAATAACTATATGAGCTCAACTTAATGTCCAATTACTTGGAAGTTTACTTGACTTTGTAATGATTAAGAAAACCTGTTATAGAGTCCTTTCTCCAATGAGTTCTCTTGATTCTTCAAGCTCATCAGTTTTATTAATATCAATATATTAATTATTGAACAAAGATTTAGAAGGTTGTACTAATAAAATTCAAAAATACAATATGATCGACTTTCAAAACCCATTTACTTTTTGTTATCCTACCAAGCCATGACTAAGCAAGTAAAGATTGCAGGGATACGAATTTGGTTTACCCTAAGAAGATGATGATGATGATGATGGATTAAAAAACCACTTCTACAGAGAAGGAAAAAAAATAGAAAACACCATACGATGCAAGAATCCAGTAAATAAATACTAAATATTGCAGCTATTGGTAAGTGAATTACCTTTTCCTTTTGTCAAATCAATGTTGACATTGCTGATAGCAAAATCTTCTCTTATACTAACGCCATGATCACCACCTGATTTTTGAATTGGAGGTAACCATCACTAGCCATGTAACTAAGCAACTGAAACTTGATAAAAAAAATGAGGTCAAATAACCTGGGAACAAACAAAATCTTATTCACATATTAGAAATGCCCTTTGGGAACAACATAGTGCAGATCAATTTCTAAAAATAGATAAATTAAACTAACTAAACTAGATCAAAATTAATGCCTCAATTACTTGATTACAATTAAACAAAAACCTGGACCTGTCTCAAATTCTCCTCATGTGTTCTCTTGAATCCATAAGCTCATGAGCTTCTTGAGTTGCAACCGTCTTTAACATAAGAGAACTTACGATGAAGTCAAGGGGTCTTTAGAAAAAAGTCTAAAATTAAATACACTTCTGATCACTTTTGACCCATTCAACCCGTTCCATAATATCAGTATATTAAATGGAACTTTATTTAGTTATCCTAGAAACCCTTCACTAGCCTTGTGGCCCGACCCAGTCAAAGCACCCTTTAATTAAATTTCTAAAAATAACTATAAGCTACACATGTTACAATACCCAGACTTCTAAGTAAGAAAACTTATGGTTTCTAGTCCTCAATATATGCAAAAAAACAACCGAAAATTACCTAAGTCAGGCAGGTTACACCAAAATAAAGCTAAACCATGCAAGCAAAAGACCATTAGTCTCTAGTCCTCAAACTAAATCTTGGGTTTTGACGAAAAAGAAACGGAAGCCATTCACAAATAACAGTGAGATGGAAAGCAATACACAAACATGGAATTGACTTTAACACAATATGCAGTCTATAGGTTTGAAAATACCTCTGAAGCATGTTCTCAATAAGAAGTTCTAGACAAGAATGATAGCAGTGACTCGAAGCATTTTCTGCAGCAAAATGATATTTTACATCATGTTTGGGCTCGACAAAATGTATGACCCTCCTACAAGAAAATTAGAAGATATCATTTGTTGTGTTCAGAAAAGTAACAAAATCTTATTTATGATCAACAATAACATAAGCTAAAAGTGAAAGCAAATAACAGTGAGACGGAAAGCAATATACAAACATGGAATTGACTTTACTACAATATGCACTCTTTGTCAATTCTTGTAAAGAAATCAATTATGCCCTTAATTCAATGCCATGAGCCTCATGGCCACTTGTTTCATAAGAATTAACAACTTACCTCGTTTGTCAAGCTTACAACAGCATCAACCTCCAGATTGATTTGTAACATTATGTACATAAACAAATGCAATGCAGATATTAAAAAAAAACAGTTAAAAAGTTCAGAAAATATCACCATCACAAACTCCAAAAATGCTAATTGAGTCGAATGATGATGAGTCTCCTACAACTTCAAATGGTAGACCTGTGAAATAATAATTTCAATTAAATTCAGTTATCAATTAAAGTAGAAACAACAGTTTTCAGATATCATAAACAGGTAACCTACAAACCACTCCACAAAAATGAACCAAAAGAGAGTTTAACATTTGCCTGCGTAACCTGCTAAATTGTGTTCCCCTTGGATCATTGAAGATTCTCCCTTAGTCCCTCTGAGTGAGCAGAACCATTTTCTTTAAACAAAAACCTGAAATCTAGTCATATGCTTATGGTAACTTCAATAACATTATTAAAAGTATGCAGAAATTGATTTACCTTGAATCTTCAAGTCTGATTTTCATATGTCCCATTTGGGACGATATGCTAAATTGTATCTCACTTGGAATCAGTGGGTAACCTCGAAACCAACTAATTAAACACGTAAGAATGCATAGTTGGCAGAATGCGAAAGTGCAAAAGTTGCTCTTTGAATGCAAAAGTGCAAACAGAAGCCAAGCTAGAAATATCAGCCAAAATATACCAACAAAATATATTAAGCCTGAGGGTAATGGGTTGTCTCAACAGAATGAAGACTTATAATAGCCTATGCATAGACCCCAATAATATCCCATGGGCAATTATGCAATCCCATGTAAACAAAAAACAAGACCCTTGATTTTCAAGATCAAATAACTAAGCTATTATGAGCAAGAAGAGAAACAGGAGGATACCTCAACAAAGCAATAAAACTCATAGCTTTGGTGGTAAGATCCAACACATGGTGCTCGATTGCATATTAACAAAATCGACAACATCATTCTCAGCTACTTGTTTATTACAAAACTAAAACTAAGGGAAAAGCTAATTGAAAACTCCAAAATCATAAGCGACTATGAATTATGAGGATGATAGCTTAAGTTTTCAGAATCAAAATAACCAAGACAATGAAGATCCCTCTTAAGAAACAAGAAAATATATAACAAATACAATCAGTAAAGCATCTGTATCTTAAAAGGTAAATAAGTAAAATTAAAATTAACAACAAAGGGTATTACATAGTTTGATATACCAGATTAACAAATAAGTAAATCTTAGCAAGTTAGGCCATTGCTTTCACAGTTTCATATACCAGATTTGACCCCTTACCCAACATGCCCATTTTACCACTTGTGATATCAAACATATACAATAAGAACTAACATGTGAACACAAAAATACAGTGTAGTACCTTCTGATTTGGATATGATGAATGTATATAGTCATCTTCCTTATCATCTGTAAACAAAGTTATCCGAAGTTCATAGTCATTCTGTTCATTTGTTACTTCAGAAGCAGTTTCTTGACCATCTCTCTCCGGTGAAGATTGCTTCGATAGGCTACTCCTAGATGCATTAGTCTCATCTTTGTCATCTCCCTGTATATAAAGACACAAAACAGAATAGTGCAGCTGATTGGTTCACTAAGATTCAATGCATTGTTAATGATCCAATAGTACTCACCTTACAATTAATTGATATATACCATCACCGTCCATTAAGGAATCATCATCTGTGGTTGTGCGTTCTGTATCTTCCTGCAAAATGTTCTAAGGAATCAATAAGTGAATGACAAAACAACTAAAACAGCAGATGTTGTTCTAGCTAATATCCATTCATATGATCATTCATAACTAAATTAAACCTTGCATTGATATAGAATCTGAGAATCTTCCAAAACCAAAAAGGACTATGAACTTTGAGGATGATAGCTTAAGTTTTCAGAATAAAATAATCAAGACAATGAAGATTCCTAGTAAGAAACAAGAAAATATACCAATGATGCATAGTACCAGATTAACAACAAAGGGATTTCATAGTACCACATTAACAAAATAAGCAAATCTTAGTAAGTTAGGCCATTGCTTACACAGTCTCATATACCAACTGTCAGAAACTACAGACCGCCAGCGTGAACGTTCGAAGTTATCCTATTTGGTCCTTGTCGAGTCGACGATCTCCAACATACATACACTTAAAATCAGCCAATCAATAATGTATTTCTGTAGAAGGAAAAACCTGCAAAACCAATGAGCACTTGAAAAAACAAACAAGAGAGATCAAGACCAGAGAACAGAGGTATTTACCCGATCAAATCTGTTCAAGAGATAACTCTAATTTAAAGGTATCTTTAACGATCGATATGATGGTGAATTTGAAATTTGATGAGAGACAGAGATGAGGAAGGGAGGGTTTCTACTTTTACAACTGATTGGTTCACTAAGATTCAATGCATTGTTAATGATCCCATGGTACTCACCTTATAATTAATCCGCATATACCATCACCATCCATTTGAAATTCATCCTTAGTTGTGCCTTCTGTATCTTCCTGCAAAATGTTCTAAAGAATCAATAGGTGAATAACAGAACTGTTGAAAGTGACACACACTCCCATGCAAAGTTGGTAATGTGGAAAGCATGCTTAATTAAGTCTTCTGCACGTGTGAAGAAATGGTCAGGAGTTGTTGAGTCTTTTTCTAGTCAGTTAGTTTATCTTTGAATTTTGAATAAGTTGTTAAGGGATTGCGAGTTATAAGCATACCCGTTTGTTTTCTTTTCTATTTAAAGGGGAGTTCTCCTCTGGGTTATGTACTCTCAAAAAAAGAACTTTCATTGAATAACAAAAAGACTCATTCTCTCTCTATCATTGTTAATCTAACCACTGTTTCATCAAGAACAACTAAAACTGCAGATGTTGTTCTAGTTAATATCCATTCATATGATCATTCATAACTAAATTAAACCTTGCACTGATATAGAATCTGAGAACCTTCCAAAACCAGAAGCGACTATGAATTTTGAGGATGATAGCTTAAGTTTTCAGAATCAAAATAATCAAGACAATGAAGATCCCTCTTAAGAAACAAGAAAATATCTAACAAATACAATCAGTAAAGCATCTGTATCTTAAGACCTATGGATAAATAAAGTATATAATCAAAATAATCAAGACAATGAAGACCCCTAATAAGAAACAACAATATATAACAACAATATATAAAAAAATACATTCAGTAAAGTATATAATCAAAAGCTAACATCAAAATTCTGTATTTATATAAGCAGCAAAGTATTTGTGCCTTAAGACCGATGGATAAATAAAGTATTAACATCAAATTAAAATTTAAAAGGTAACAACAAAGGGCTTTCACAGTTTGATATACCAGATTAACGAAAAGATTAACAAATAAGTAAATCTTAGTAACTTAGGCCATCACTTTCATAGTTTCATATACCAACGATCAGAAACTACAACCAAATTAGTAAATCATACTAGAAATAATATATTTATGCCTCTTGGAACAAAAAAAAAGCCTGTAAAATCAACGAGCACTTCAAAACAACAAACAAGAGAGATTAAGACCAGATAACAGAGGTAATTACCCGATCAAATCTGTTCAATTGAAAACGCTAACTTGAGTGAGATGCTACTGCAAAACGTGCACGAAAATCCGATCAAAACCCCCATTTAAAGATATCTTTAACGATCGATGGTGAATTTGATGAGAAATCGAAATGGGGAAGAGAGGGTTTACAGGCGTTATAGAGGGAGAAGGGTTTTTATAGGATTTTCTCTAGAATATTGAACCGTTATCTAACGTATCTAACGTAATCATATTAACGCGTGATCTTAACGCCGTTAGTATTGAACCGTTATCTAACGTAACTATTCTTATATTTTTTACTTGGTTTTCTTTTCATGTTTTGTATTAAATTTTGAATTGAACTATTTATTTTCACATATATTATTAATTATTAAAGATTAAAACTTGTCTTATATAACTTATCAGTGGTTCAAGTTTTATTTTTTTAACAGATAATTGAATTACTTACAGTTCATTGGGCCAACCGATTATCTCTATTACTCAAGTATGAAACCTCAGTCATGAGAAAACTTCCTGACTCAATTTGTACCTCCTTATTTTTTTTGTTTTTGTTTTTTTAGATGAGTTTTGAACCTAAAATCTCCACCTATTTTATTAAAGATTTGAGGTACTTGGTAATTGGGTTAAGGTTCACTGGTGATGGTGATGTTCTTTTCTAAGTGTTTGTTCTTTTAATATCAAGTAGCTTAAATTGAAGATGTATAAGACTCGGTTGTTATTTTGTGAACTGCTTTCTTTTAACTACGGTTTTATAATTGCTTTATTTGATCTAACTTGAAAAAATCATACAAGTTATTTTATAAGAAGATTATAAGTTGTTTGTTGTTCATGATTTATCTCTTTATATATCACAATTTGTTAGTATGTATAAAATTAGAATGAAAAAAAAATTGTGATCAGAACGTTACAAACTCTAACTACCTCATTAAAGTCATTTCTAACCATTAACATTGAATTTTACACTTAGATAGTATAATAAATATGCCTCATTCGAAAAGAAAATATTTTTTGAAATATGCTTTAACTTTTCTAACAACTCACCAATAGTTAATACAAACTCATTCTCCCTTCTTGAAAAGAAAACTATTCATCTCCTTTTCTACTTTATCCTAACGCTCACCATCCGCTCTTTCTCTTTGACACAGAAAATTCTCTTCATCATAAATGATCCGCTCAAGCGACCCCGGCCAAATATAGCTTCGCCAACCGTTGGCGTACTTGTATAGTCACCATCCGTCTCTTCTCAGCCTCATCGTTGTTTAATCGATAGTATGGTAGTTAGTGCGGAAAACTGGCGTCACGTGGACCAACAAATGTGTGCATTACATATGTTATGTTGAACGGCTTGTACATTACTGTGGCTACACCGTACCCCGACATATGCAATTAATATACAATGTGATATTTAATTGTTCATCTAATTCATCTAATCATATAGGTGAAAAATAATAACAATTAACAAAACACAAATTTGAAATATTATATATCTCTCATTTGTTAAACTTCTAAAGAATCAGATATACCCATCATCATGTATGATGACAACCATCCACATCCCACAACCAACGTTGCAAAATTCAGATCTCGGACAAGATTGATCGGCCTTAGACCAACATGATTTCCTCTAGTTGATCCCAAAATCAATATTCGTTCATTATCAACAACAAACTTGTAGCATCATGAAACAATTCGTTTAAAAACCATAGACAAGAGCTCCATAAACTCTTCAACCGTCAAACCGCTTGTAACTTCTAATTTAACCAAACGATCATGAGTGAACAACCTAAAAGGCTTGACATCGACTTTTGACTTTAAACCTGCGAAGCTTGATAATGATGATAAATTTGAAACTATTTAATCTTTGAAGTATTTAAACTAATATGTTAATGTTTAGTTTTTTAAGTACTTGATTTGTTATTTTTAAATCAACTGTTTGAATTTAATCAATTTTTAAGAATTATATTCATATATCGATATTAGCGAGGACAAATTATAAGTGTTGTACCAATATTGAGAATGTAATTTTATAACATAATTTAAGTGTTGTTCAAATTTTTTCATTTATTAAACTTGAGTGCATAATATTGAGAATATAAATTTAGAACATCCGTTCTTGATAAACACTTGTTATATTTCTTACGTACTTTTAAAAAACCGAAAAAAGATATAAGAATTTAACACTTTATTTATATTGTATTTAACTATTTATATGTAAGAGAAAAAAAATTCATGAACGTTGACAAAATTTTAAAGTGATGTTTTAGTTATATTAAATAAATAATTTTTTTTAGGAAAGCTTTTTGAGAAAATAAGGATCCAATAAACTGTTTATTGATTTTATTAGAAACTTTATTAAAGCAAAAACATTATTTTAAATATAATTTGATTTGTCCAATAACATTAGGAGGAGTGAGGAAGAAATTTTTTTTGAAATACACCTATTTTAGTAAATATTTTTCAAATTATTCATTTTAATAAATTAATTTTTTATCAACACCCGTTTGAAAAACAACTCACAAATAATTACCCGATACATACTCGATTGATTTAGTGCCATATATGAGACACTTTTATAAATGGGTATGTGATGGAGATTATCTAAACCTGTTCCAAACCCTGTCCATTGACGCTCCTAATGAATTGCCATTTGCTACCCTCTTGTTTTTTCAACTTAATTATGTCACACCCTCAATTTCCACAAACGGGGTATTACCGTTAGAAATGTGACATATCAGGATCTTAGCCACTAGTTACACCAAACGACACGTCAATTACAAAACATAATTACTTGTTAACGTTTGAAATTTCCAAAAGCAGAGTTATTAATGTAAACATAATGATAGTTGCGAAAACATAAATAATCTTAATTTAAAATGACGCAACACGCGCAAACCAATGAAATAATGTTCATAAAAGAAAAATAAATGTTCTTTTGACCCATAAGATGAATGCATGAATGAGATGTTCCTAATTATGCGCATCTTGAGAACCTGAAAGAAACATGCTAAAGTGTCAACACAAAGTTGGTGAGTTCACAGGTTTAACAGAAAACAGTAAGTATCAGTAATAAAATCCAGATTTAGTAATCAAAGCATATGAGTAGGTAGCTAGCCTACAACAAGTCACTATGTGTATGAATTTCGCGACCGAGCTGATAGAATATAATGTAATGAATGCCCCGGCTTTGGGTACCAAACCACAGCATAGTAAAACAGGCCAACCATTCACCCGTTTGACCTCCAGTCAAGCTAGCACGACTAGCCCGGGCGGGGTTTGTCAAACCCAGTAGATCTACTAACAATCACCTCGCTAATACCATATTAACGGTCCGAATAAGGCGTAGTGGTATCACAATAGTAAACCAGTATATGCAGTATTATAAATTTAAGTAACGTACAGTTCATGAAAACAGCATGTTTCTCTCCCCCAAAAGAGAGTATAGTATGAAAAATGGGGCTGCAAACTCAGATTGATTAACACAAAAGTTAAATAATGCAAAGAACAAGGCTTAGGTTCCTGGAACACCTGAATTTACATTTAATATTTGATTAATATTAAATACCAATAATTAGATCGTACGGTTTTATGTTGACGACTCGGGCACAACGCATCTCATCTTTTTTCTCCTTTTTACATGCAAGCACACTCGAACACCACTTCACTTTAAATGTATAGAACCCAATAGTCACGTATAAAAAATATACTTTATACATTTTAAATTTTAATATTATTCATTTATATATATATATATATATATATATATATATATATATATATATATATATACCTTTTTATAATAAAACCCAAACGTTTAATAACGCATAACCCACGTATCATAAATGCGTAGCCACCCATCCTTACACACTTATAATACGTCATATGCATATGAATTCACACACCCTAATATACATATATATTACACATACATATATATGTATTATAGATACCCATACGTGTCATATAATTCACACCTAACACACATAATTTATGAACATAAAATACATATGTGCACCTGCCTTCTTCACTCCACATTCACGAGCACACAACCTGATTAACCAACACACACACCTTAACCACACACACACACATCGCAGAAATCACAGACACACCCAAACAACAACACACCCACGCACACACGTACGGCTACGCGTACATACATACATACAACCGAGAACACACATATATATACACAAAGAAAGCATACACATATGTATATATCGCAGGGTACATACACTACGCAGAAACATACACCCAAACATATTCACGGCCATCACACATACACTTCGCATATCAAACAACACCATCAAGCTACCCGATCGCCCACCCACACGAGTTCGGTTACCACACCTTAAAACCCGAATAACGAAGCACACCCGCAGAAACCATAGTCGAAGCCCCGAAACCATACGTAACGAACACGAGTAAGAAACGAGGGAGGTTCGTACCAAGCAAGGCTGCTGCGATCGGTTGTGGCTGCCGGGAGGGATCAATTGTCGAATGCTCGTGGTTGCTTGTGAGGAGGGCTACGCCAGGATTTCCGGTGGAGACTAACGACGACAGTAGGGTTCACGGTTGTTTTAGGGTTGAGGGGGGCGATCGGAGGGTGGTCAATAAGAGGTTTAAATAATGGGGAGATTTACACTTAGGTCCCTCATATATACTTGGATTTGTTGTTTGGGTTAACCAAGTTTAGTTAAGTTTAGAGTTAGTTATTCATAATAATAAGAAAATTGAGTTATTTTAAAAACAATTATCGGAGAGAGGTTAGGTAGTGGTAACGGTGTTAACCTGAAATTCCAATGGTTTACGGCATTTATCTGTGTAACTCTTCTGTCGATAACGTGCCGCTTCCATACGATTACGAATTTGCACGATCTTCTCAGTCGTTACGTGCACAAGTTCAGGACCCGTAAGTTGGCTTTCCCCAACTTCTGCCAATAGACAGGTGATCTGCACTTACGTCCATACAGTGCCTCAAATGGTGCGGCCTTGATTGAGGTGTGATAACTGTTATTGTAAGAGAACTCAACCAATGGTAAATGAGTTTCCCAACTGCTGTCGAAATCGATCACACAGGCACACAACATGTCTTTCAGTGTCTGGATCGTACGCTCACTCTGACAATCGGTTTGCGGATGATACGCAGTGCTCATATCCAGTCGCGTTCCCAATGATCGTTGCAAGGATTGCCAAAAATGAGAAGTGAACCGAGCATCACGATCTGATATGATAGATACTGGCACACTATGCCGAGAGACTATTTCCCTTAAATAAATTCGTGTCAGCTTCTCCATTCGATCAGTCTCTCGAATTGCCAGAAAGTGCGCGGATTTTGTTAAGCGATCTACTATAACCCAAATGGTATCGCATCCGCTGGGAGACTTAGGTAACTTCATGATGAAGTCCATCGAGACCTGTTTCCATTTCCACACTGGAATGTCCGGTTGCTGAAGTAAACCGGATGGTCGTTGGTATTCCACCTTAACTTTAGAATAAATCAGACTTACGTAGGTGGCAATCTTAGCTTTCTTGTTCGGCCACCAGTAGAACTCCTTCAGATCTTGATACATTTTGTCTGAACCCGGATGGATTGAGTAACGTGACTTATGTGCTTCATCCACTACCAGCTCTCGTAACTCCCCATATTTTGGTACCCAGATCCGTTCCATGAAATAACGGATTCCATCGGTCTTCATCTCTAATTGTTTCTCCATACCCCGCATGGATTCTGCCTTTAGATTCTCAACTTTTAATGCCTCAGATTGAGCAGCCTTAATTTGCACTGGTAGATCGGAGTGAATGGTCATTTGCAATGCGCGCACCCGACGGGGTTTTGGTGTTTCCTTTCGACTAAGGGCGTCGGCTACCACATTAGCCTTACCCGGGTGATACTTGATTACACAGTCGTAATCATTGAGCAATTCTAACCGCCGTCGTTGTCGCATATTCAACTCTTTCTGATCATATATGTGCTGAAGAATCTTGTGATCTGTATAAATCGTGCACTTGGTTCCATATAGGTAGTGTCTCCAGATCTTCAAGGCAAACATTACAGTTCCAAGTTCCAGATCATGTGTTGTATAGTTCTTCTCATGCACCTTGAGCTGTCTAGATGCATAAGCAATGACATTGTTGCGCTGCATCAATACGCATCCCAAACCCTAGATGGATGCATCACAGTAAACGACAAAATCATCGGTCCCTTCTAGCAAAGCTAGAATCGGCACACTGCAGAGTTTGTCCTTAAGCGCCTGAAATGCTGATTCCTCTTTGCTGCCCTATTTATAGATAGTTCCCTTGTGAGTCAGGGCAGTCAAAGGTTGTGCCAACTTTGAGAATCCTTCGATAAATTGCCTGTAGTAGCCCGCCAAACCAAGGAATTGTCGCACTTCAGTAGGCGTTTTCGGTGTTGGCCATTCCTTGATTGCTTCAATCTTTGAAGGATCTACATGTATACCCCTTTCGTTCACTACATGCCCAATAAATTGCACTTCTCGCATCCAGAAGTCGCATTTTGAGAACTTTGCATAAAGTTGTTGAAGTTCATGTATAGGTTGGACTCACCTTAGATTAGGTTGCTGATTCCTCTTTGCTGCCCCATTTAAAGATAGTTCCCTTGTGAGTCAGGGCAGTCAAAGGTTGTGCCAACTTTGAGAATCCTTCGATGAATTGCCTGTAGTAGCCCGCCAAACCAAGGAATTGTCGCACTTCAGTAGGCGTTTTCGGTGTTGGCCATTCCTTGATTGCTTCAATCTTTGAAGGATCTACATGTATACCCCTTTCGTTCACTACATGCCCAATAAATTGCACTTCTTGCATCCAGAAGTCGTATTTTGAGAACTTTGCATAAAGTTGTTGAAGTTCATGTATAGGTTGGACTCACCTTAGATTAGGTTATGTTTATATTTCTTTGTAATAGGCTTAATGTTAGTTTACTTTTGTATGTTCGTTAATTAGTTTAGTTTTGCTGTCACAGCGAAACTATGAGCGAAACTGTAGTTTCGCTCATAGTTAGCTGCTAGTTTCACCCGGCGAAAGTATTAGTCTCAGCCGGGCGAAACTGTGACTTTAGCAGAATAGTTCGCTGACAGCGAAACTGTCAGCGAAACTATCATTACTATATATACTTTTGATCTTGTTCATTGTTGGGCATCCTTGCAAAACCCTAATCGTTTACTCTTGTTGCAAGTGTCTATTGTAGGCTGAATTTTCACAAAAATATATTGAGTCTTTGTTCTTTTATTGTATTGGTTCATTAATTGCTTTGTGTTGAATACTTTTGAATTCTTCTTCTTCATCATAGTATTTGTTGTTTGTTATTATTGTTGATATTGAACGAATCAACCTCTCAAGTGTACTGAAATTCGATCAAATGGACCAACAAAATGGTATCAGAGCTTTAGTGCTCTTGATCGTTTGAGGTTTTTGGTTGTTTATGTTCAATATCAATATTTCATTAATTCCGGATCAAATTTGAGTGTATTTGATATGGAATTTGATTGAATTTTGTTTGTTATTGGTTGGAAAAGCCTTGGTAATCATCAGATCTCAAGTTCATTGAGATTTGGGTGATTTCAGATTGATTTCGTGTTCAAAAAGCTTTTCAGATTCAACGGGCGAAATTAGAGTTCTTCCAGCGAAACTGTCATCTTCATCCAGCGAAACTACAAGTGTTTTACACTTTGTGGTTGTTTCGAGCATCTCAGCGAAAGTATAGACTTTGAACGAAAGTTCAGCAGTGTTTGTGTTCAACTTCCAAACGAAACTACTGTCGAAATTACCTCTGAACGAAAGTTCAAGCTTGTTTCGTGCGAAATTGTCGGCGAAACTAAGCATTTTCAAGCTTCTGGCTAGCGAAATTGCTGTCGAAATTACTAGCGAAACTACTGTTCATTCTGCGAAACTAGCATGTCTAAGATGACTACTCTCACTCTTGTTGATCTTGAAAGTGTGGCACCCAACAGACCCCCGAGACTCACCAACGGAGACAATTTTGAAGATTGGAAAAGATGTCTCAAAGCCTTTTTCTTCTACACTGATCACAATCAATGGGGATCAATCATTTCTGGTCCACACATACCAACCGTTACTGTTGGTGATGTTGTTTCTCAGAACAAGGACCCAGCTACGTTCAATGAAAGAGATCTAAAGTTGATTGACAGAGATCAGAAAGCCTTCGAAGCTTTAACTTTATACCTGGCACCAGACATCTACAATCGTTTTGCTGAACACAAGAATGCTAAGTCTCTTTTTGATGCTCTCTGTGAGTTCTATGACGGAAATGATGAGTTGGTAAAAGATAAGAGTATTCAAGCTGAAAAGGAGTTTAACTCTTTTGTGGGATACAAGAACTAGAGTCTCACCGATCTTACAAATCATTTTCTGACAGTTTCGAGCACGCTGAAGAAATATGATGAGAAACTCTCAATTAGTGAGCAAGTAAACAGGTTGTTAGACTCTCTCCCACCTCAGTGGAGTTTACAGGTGAGGATGTTAAAGCAAGAAAGAGGTTTCACTGACTACAAGCTTATGGACATCATTAATAAGCTTAAATCATTTGAGTTAGACATGAAACGAAGGGAGTTTAATCAAACCTTGATGCCTTCACCTGGTTTCACTCAGAATGCTGCATTACTTTCTTCCGTTGCAAGCTCTCCAATGCAGGCATCACGACAAGGAGGAGTGAATACTGGTGATCATTCTGGTGGTAGTGTTAATGCTAGTAGAGATCAAGCTAACTCGAAAGCAAATGCTGGAACATCAATTCCATCTGAAACGATGGCTCTATTTGGCATGTTCGTACAGAGCTATGAGGCATTAGTGGCTGGAGAGTTGAAAGGAAAAGGAATGACAATGGAGGATATGTATCAGGTGGATCCTGATGATCTATAAGAGACTGACATTCAGTGGCAAATGACGATGTTGACTCTAAGAGCCCGAAGATTTATGGAGAGAACTGGTAGAAAGAATTTTGGAGGTCAAAGCTCTAACTCCAAATTGGGATTTGATAAATCCAAACTGAGGTGCTTTAATTACAAACAATTAGGGCACTTCAAACGAGAATGTCCACTGCCGATTATCACTGATTCAAGCAATTCAGGAGTCCCAAGATTGGCCTCAAGCGGGGATAAAGAAGAAATGAAACAGAAGAAAGAGACAACCTTGATCTCTAATTTTAACTGGAGTGCAGAAGTTGAAGAGAAGAGAGAAGAAATTAACCAAGCGTTGGTTGCTGAGATTGTTGAAGAGAAGGAGAAGATGAACAGTGAGGAAGAATTTGATCCATTTAAAGAGTTTAGAAGTGAAGCTGATGAAACTGAGGAGGGTGAGAAGTGTGTTAAGAAGATTATAGAAGAAAATTTGAAGGCAGAGGTTATGACAGAGGGGGAAGATGAGAAGGTGTTGAGAGCAGGAAGCCAGACCACAGAGCAAAGCAATGAGAAAGATGATGCTGCCACCACTGTCGAGGAAAACAAGCTGAGTACTCCGGTGTGTCAATGTGAGAAAGCTTTGGCAGCAGAAAAAGTGGTGATGGGACTTCCTTATGAGGTAATTCAGGATATGTGTTCTTCAGCATGCAAAATAAGACGGTGAGGTCCAACCTAGGGGGAGTATTGAAGATCATGTATAGGTTGGACTCACCTTAGATTTGGTTATGTTTATATTTCTTTGTAATAGGCTTAATGTTAGTTTACTTTTGTATGTTTGTTAATTAGTTTAGTTTTGCTGTCACGACGAAACTATGGACGAAACTATAGTTTCGCTCATAGTCAGCTGCTAGTTTCACCCGGCGAAACTGTTAGTCTCAGCCGGGCGATACTGTGACTTTAGTAGAATAGTTTCGCTGACAGCGAAACTGTCAGCGAAACTATCATTACTATATATAGTTTTGATCTTGTTCATTGTTGGGCATCCTTGCAAAACCCTAATCGTTTACTCTTGTTATAAGTGTCTATTGTAGGCTGAATTTTCACAGAAATATATTGACCCTTTGTTCTTTTATTGTATTGGTTCATTAATTGCTTTATGTTGAATACTTTTGAATTCTTCTTCTTTATCATAGTGTTTGTTGTTTGTTATTATTGTTGATATTGAATGAATCAACCTCTCAAGTGTACTGAAATTTGATCAAATGGACCAACAATTGTTCATTCTTCAACAAATCCAGAATGATTCTCAAGTGTTCCTCATGATCTTCCTTATTCTTAGAGTAGATTAGTATGTCATCAATGAAGACAATGACAAACTTACCCAAATAAGGCTTGCAAACACGGTTCATGAGGTCCATAAAACCTGCTGGGGCATTGGTCAGTCCAAAAGGCATAACCGCGAACTCAAAATGTCCATAGCGAGTCCGGAATGCCGTTTTCGGAATGTCTTCCTCTCGAACTCGTAACTGATGATAGCCCGATCTCAGATCAATCTTGGAATAGTAGCTTGATCCTTGCAATTGGTTAAACAGGTCGTCAATGCATGGAAGTGGATACCGGTTCTTGATAGTCACCTTATTCAGCTCTAGATAGTCAATACACATTCTAAAAGTTCCATCTTTCTTCTTCACGAAAAGCACTGGAGCTCCCCAAGGTGAAGAGCTGGGACGTATGAATCCCTTGTCTAGCAATTCCTGCAGTTGCTTAGACAACTCTTGCAATTCGTTTGGTGCCAAATGGTACGGCGCCCGAGCGATCGGAGCAGTTCCTGGTGTCAGCTCAATCTAAAACTCTACCTGCCTGTGTGGCGGAAGGCCAGGCAAGTCTTCTGGAAATACTTCTGGAAAGTCTCTGATAACCGGAATATCTTCAATATGCTTTTCATTCTCGTTCTTTTCCGTAACTAGTGCCAGTAAAGCAAAATGCCTTTTCTGAAGACATTTCTAGCCCTTCAGGTATGAGATGATGCCAACCATAGCACCAATCTTGTCACCTTCAACCGTAAGGATCTTATCACCCTAGATGGGTAACTTGATCAGTTTCTCCTTGCAGATGATCTCCGCATTGTCCTTGGACAGCCAATCCATCCCAACTACTACATCAAAGCTACCAAGTATGAAGGGGATAAGGTCTATGTTGAAGGTGTGCTCGGATAGGCTTGGCTTGCATTTGTTGAATACTTGTGTAGCTAGTATCGTCCTACCATTCGCTATTTCTATGGCATACTCAGAGTTCAAGTCAGTAGGTACTACCCCTAGTACTTTACTAAACTTGTTGGACACATAGCTCTTATTAGCACCAGAGTCAAATAAAACAGAGGCATAACAACCATTTAAAGGAAATCTACCAGACACTACAGTAGGGTCATTACGAGCCTCACCTGAGCCAATGACAAAAGCTCTGCCTTTGCCACCGCTGCTTCCACCACCGTTGTTGTCCCTTGGTTTATTAGCAGCACCATTGTTACCATTTCCCTTAAGCTTCGGGCATTCCCTCTTGAAGTGACCATATTGCCCACATTCATAACACCCGGTCTGATTATTGTTGTGTTGTTGTTGTTGTTGAGGCACTCTTGTTAAGAGGTTTACCCTGCAATTCTTGGCAGCATGCCCAAACCTTCCACACCTCTCACAAGTGTTCTTCGTGCATTGCCCATTGTGATGAAACTTACATTTGTTGCATTTTGGAAGGTTGCCATGGTAGCCACCAGAACTACCGGAGTCTTTAGTAGGTTGTGCTTGGTTGAACTTCTTGTTTTGCTGCTGTTGAGGAGTGAAGGATGAAGATTGTTTCCATTGGCAGAAGGTTCCCATTTTCTCTTGTTATTACTATCAGTAGTGGTTGACACAGAACCACGCGGAGGTAGTTTACCTTGTGTGACAGCCTGGTCAGTTAACCTATGGGCCAGTCTGATCGCCTCCTGTATGGTGTTTGGTCGGGAAGCAGTAACCATACCCTGGATTTCTGGAGACAATCCATGCAGATATCTTTCGATTCTTAAAGAAGGAGGGTTGACCATGTTGGGGCACAGTGTAGCAAGCTCATGAGAACGAGTGGTATACTCCTCGATCTCAGAACCTGTCATTTTGAGGTTCCAGAATTCCATTTCTAATTTATGCACCTCGTCGCGAGGGTAGTATTCCTCCTTCATCAGATTTTTAAAGTCTTCCCAGGTAGTCTGATTAGCAATCTCAACAACCACATCTGCACCTGGGTGTTCCACCAAGATAGGGCAGCTCCGTTCAGGGTGCCAGTAGCGTACTTGACCCGATTTGCCATAGGGCAGTTGCACATTTCAAAAAATGATTCGAGCTTTTCGAACCACCGCAGGAGTCTCACGACTCCTTCCACTCCCGTGAATGGATTTGGTTTGCATTCCATAAAGGACTTAAAGGTGCAGACTGCTTGACGTGTAACAGGTTTAGATCAGGACTTCAGGATTTATTTGAATGTTATAGCTTGACAAGATTGACAGGACATTACTGTCAGGAATGAGTTTGGTATAGCTTACCAACAGGAGCGGGTTGAGGCTTAGGGTTATGGTTCGCCAGGGAATCAACCACATGCTGATTTATGAGGGCGGCCAGTTTCGCTGGTGTCATATTGATGGAACCATGATCACGTCCACGTCCAGACATTCTTAACAATCACAACATACAAATATAAGTAAATATGCAACATATCAACTTCATTTAAGTATAAGCAATTAAAGAATTTAGCACACACAACTAAATGTTCAAATAATAATTTCTGGCAAAATAAATTATAAGTACGTCTACAATTAATCAAACCAAATATCAAAATTCAAAAACATAAGTCGGATGGGAAACAACCCTTCCCATCTAGGTGTGGAATAAACGAAAGTCTAATAAACGAATAGAATGAATTAAGAAAGTAAATCAATGTGTATCGACTGATCCCATGCTATCCTCGGGCTCGTCCTCGGGCTGCTCCTCCGGCTCCTCTACTGGCTCTTCTTCTGGCTCTTCCTCGTCAGGCTCCGGTACTGCGTTCAGTGCATTGACTTGACCCTCAAGGGTATCAAGTCGCTGACTGTTAGCAGCGACGTCCACCTCGTCGCTAATCACACGCTTGAACAAACCAGTGATGCGATCCACATGCTTGTTATGATACTCCATTAGTACATTGAATCGTCTCTTTAGCTCCTTGATCTCCTCGGTCGATTCCCGCACCGCTTTCTTCAACACTCGGTTGTCGTTCCACAGATCAGCTAAGCGTTTACGCTCGATATGCAAAGTAGCTGCCATAGCAGCCATGGCCTGCTCGGGAGGATAGTGTAGGGAAGGTAAGGTAGGGATATCAGGGTTCCTAGCCGGAGTAGACCTAGTACGGGGCCGGTTTTCAGGAGGTGAAGGAACATTCTTCTCCTGAACTAGTCGGGTCATATACAGAGGATAGTATTCCCACTTATGAACTGGTGGGTACTGGGGTAGTGCAAACGGTTGGTCATAGTCAAACTCCTCATTACTATTAGGACCCATAGGCTAATCGTACGGACCCGTAATCGGAGGTATAGAATCCTAATGAACAGGCCTCTTTCCTCGAGAAGGAGAAGAGAAAGGTGCAGACGATGAAGAAGTCATTCTTGCAAAGAACCGCTTACAGGAATGAGCAACAGTAAGCAATCCAGCAAGACAATGCAAACAAGGCCAACTAACAAAGCTAATCGTGTCTATATGCGTGTAACTAAGGCAACAGGCTATAGTCTAAATGCAATGCAAATGAGATGCAATGTCAATTTAGTTCGCTATAACCAATGGCTCTGATACCAATCTGTCACAACCTCAATTTCCACAAACGGGGTATTACCGTTAGGCATGTGACATACCAGGATCTCAGCCACTAGTTACACCAAACGACACGTCAATTACAAAACATAATTACCTGTTAACATTTGAAATTTCCAAAAGCAGAGTTATTAATGTAAACATAATGATAGTTGCTGAAACATAATTAATCTTAATTTAAAATGGCGCAACACGCGCAAACCAATGAAATAATGTTCATGAAAGAAAAATAAAATTTCTTTTGAGATGAATGCATGAATAAGATGTTCCTAATCGTGCGCATCTTGAGAACCTGAAAGAAACATGCTAAAGTGTCAACACAAAGTTGGTGAGTTCACAAGTTTAACAAAAAATAGTAAGTATCAGTAATGAAATTCAGATTTAGTAATCAAAGCATATGAGTAGGTAGCTAGCCTACAACAAGTCACTATGTGTATAAATTTCGCGACCGAGCTGACAGTAATATAATGTAATGAATGCCCCGGCTGTGGGTACCGAACCACAGCACAGTAAAACAGGCTAACCATTCACCCGTTTGACCTCCAGTCAAGCTAGCGCGACTAGCCCGGGTGGGGTTTGTCAAACCCGATAGATCTACTAACAATCACCTCGCTAATACCATATTAACGATCCGAATGAGGCGTAGTGGTATCACAATAGTAAACCAGCATATGCAGTATTACAAATCTAAGTAACGTACAGTTCATGAAAACAGCATGTTTCTCTTCCCCAAAAGAGAGTATAGTATGAAAAGTGGGCTGCAAACTCACCTTGATTAACACAAAAGTTAAATAATGCAGAGAACAAGGCTTAGGTTCCCGGAACACCTGAATTTACATTTAATATTTGATTAATATTAAATACCAATAATTAGATCGTACGGTTTCATGTTGACGACTCAGGCACAACACAGGTCATCGTTTTTCTCCCTTTCACATGCAAGCACACTCGAACACCACTTCACTTTAAATGTATAGAACCCAATAGTCACGTATAAAAAAATATACTTTATACATTTTAAATTTTAATATTATTCATTTATATATATATATATATATATATATATATATATATATATATATATATATATATATATATATAATAAAACCTAAACATTTAATAATACATAACCCACATATCATAAATGCGTAGCCACCCATCCTTACACACTTATAATACGTCATATACATATGAATTCACACACCCTAATATACATATATATTACACATACATATATATGTATTATAGATACCCATACATGTCATATAATTCACACCTAACACACATAATTTATGAACATAAAATACATATGTGCACCTGCCTTCTTCACTCCACATTCACGAGCACACAACCTGATTAACCAACACACACCTTAACCACACACACACACACACATCGCAGAAATCACAGACACACCCAAACAACAACACACCCACGCACACACGTACGGCTACGCTTACATACATACATACAACCGAGAACACACATATATATATACACAAGGAAAGCATACACATATGTATATATCGCAGGGTACATACACTACGCAGAAACATACACCCAAACATATTCACGGCCATCACACATACACTTCGCACATCAAACAACACCATCAAGCTACCCGATCGCCCACCCACACGAGTCCGGTTACCACACCTTAAAACCCGAATAACGAAGCACACCCGCAGAAACCATAGTCGAAGCCCCGAAACCGTACATAACGAACACGAGTAAGAAACGAGGGAGGTTCGTACCGAGCAAGGCTGCTGCGATCGGTTGTGACTGCATGCCGGAAGGGATCAATTGTCGAATGCTCGCGGTTGCTTGTGAGGAGGGCTACGCCAGGATTTCCGGTGGAGACTAACGACGGCAGTAGGGTTCACGGTTGTTTTAGGATTGAGGGGGGGCGATCGGAGGGTGGTCGATAAGAGGTTTAAATAATGGGGAGATTTACACTTAGGTCCCTCATATATACTTGGATTTGTTGTTTGGGTTAATTAAGTTTAGTTAAGTTTAGAGTTAGTTATCCATAATAATAGGAAAATTGATTTATTTTAAAACAATTATCGGAGAGAGGTTAGGTAGTGGTAACGTGTTAACCTGAAAATATGGGGTGTCACAATTATTTCTTGACTTAATTACACGGATGGTCCCTGTGGTATGTCCAGATATCACTTTTGGTCCCTAAGTCTCTGAAATTAAAAAAACGGTTCAAAACGTTGCACGAACGTAACACTAATGGTCCCTGAGTTGGATGAGCGTTAACTTATACCGTTAACTTATTGTGAAATTACCAACTTACCCTTGTATTAAAAAAGGGTTAGTTAATAATAATATGGGTGGACTCACCCCACCCTTCCTCCCCCGTTCTCCTTGCCCGCCGTAACACCTACCACCAAATCCATCACAACCATCAAGAACACGGAGTATCTTCACCACCAAAACCACCGCCGGAAACCTGCATCACAACCATCAAGACCGTCTGCGTATTGCTCTGCCACCACTAAATCTATCGCCGTCGTTGAGGTCGTCGGTGTATATTTATCGACGAGGCCGCCATCTATTTGCAAGGAACACAACTAAAATTTTTCCAAAAGAATAATATAGAAGTACATTATAAAATAAAAAGATTTTGTAAAATACAATAAATAAATAATTGTATTTTGTATAAATTATTTGTTATCACAAACTATCACATTGTATATATTCAACTAGTAAAGAACGCCGCGCGTTGCCACGGCTTTCTTTTATGTCATTGCGAAAATTAAATTCATAGTAATCAAGTCTTAATAAGAGATAACAATTTGACAAAGTATACAATTTGACTAATATTACTGAGGTCAATTTGGAGGTTTGCAGTGTCTATAATATTAAGTTACCTGCACAAAAAGTTAAGGTCAGAACACAAATGAGAAAATGACCCTACATATTGCATCTCACATAAAATAGTATTGCAAGTTCTATTGCTATATGTTGAGCTAAACGCTTACTTGATCAATAATACATGTAATTGGTCAATAGTGTTTTAGTTTGATAATAAGATTTTGAACAATTTATATACAGGATAATGATTTGGAGAATTTTTTATATATTATGGAAAAATAGATGTGGAAGAACACAGGGAGATATTTTCTTGTAATTTATAAGGTCATCTAAGCAATAATTAAAATGTAGTATTAGCCATAACTTAGAAATATAATTGGT
Organism: Flaveria sonorensis; assembly: GCA_025506505.1. NCBI lineage: Eukaryota > Viridiplantae > Streptophyta > Magnoliopsida > Asterales > Asteraceae > Flaveria > Flaveria sonorensis. The sequence continues at coordinate 56,714,812 of CM046425.1, read as the reverse complement.
CATAGACAATAGTTTAGTTTGATGACTTTAAATATTGACACTATATATATATATATATATATATATATATATATATATATATATATATAACCAAATAAGTACACCATACCTGAATTTAATGGACTTCTATATCAGTAACACAATTATAACGTCTTAGAAAATCAAGGTTTACACCATCATAAGTGAGTAAATCAACAGAGAAGGGAAGTCAAAGTCAAATTCAAGTGACTTGTCACAACTACAATAATAATTTAAACTAACATAAAATTTAACTACCAAGAATATTAGCATCAGCCCTTCTTATGTAGATTCTACTTACCAAAGGGCCACCGATGATCCCTTCAAACCAAACTACAATAACCTTGCCCATCATGACTTTAACTCTTGAGTCAAGTAACTGCAGGGGTTTATCAGCTCTGATTACATAGAATATCTCAAAATTCACAAGAATTCATTAAAAACAATATGAAACTCAGATAAGTTCATGTATGAAGATAAAATATTCACAAGAATCCATTAAAAACTGCAGTGTCAAAAGTGCAGTTTTCCATCACTACCGAAAAATATCAGATAAGTTCGAGATCTACCTTGGTCTTCAGAAACCGACGACTCTCTCTCTCACAGAATACCAAGACTACGAAAGATGATAGAGAGAAAGAGAGAGAGAGAGATATCGGCAACAGGGAAGAGACAAGTAGAGTGGTGGAGGCGGTGGTTGTTGTGAAGATATCCTCTCTGGTTAACCGACCAAATGTAATAATATATACTAGGTTTAATATCTCATATATTACACGGGTTGAATAAACAAAATATTAAATAATTAGTAATAAAAAATTATAAATTATAAAATCATGTATGAAGATAAAATGTGATTATACTTACGTATAAATAGCTACTTTAAATAAATAAATAATAATATATTTTCTTAAACTTTTATTTTATAAAAAAATATTGTTTTAAATATTTTTTTAAGATAAATGATTAAAAAAAGTTCGTTGTATTTTGTATTTTATAAAACTTTTGCTTTTGAAAAGTGTATTTTAGTAAAAAATAAGTTTTAATTTATTGAATTATACATTTTTTAATTTGAAAATGGTATGAATAAAATATTAGTATTCAATATTATTTATGGAAAGAAAATGAGAAAGTTAGTATGATAAGACCTATAATTATGTCAAGTTTTATCTTAATTTTTCTTTTCTATAGATAGATAGTTAGACAGACAGACAGATAGATAGGCTAGAAACTTATTAATTAAACGGATTATAGTTAGTAATAAGTATAATATTTTAATATAAGATATGACTAAAATTGTATATTCATAATAGTTAAGAAATAAAACAATTGTACTATTTTTTAACATTATTATCTAAATAGTTTTATTTATAAACATTCGTTTTAATATTTTTTATTAAAATTAATTTTAATAAAAATCTTATTTATTAAAAACTCTGGTTTGTAATTATTTTGGTTGTTTTAACAAGAATATTTTTAGAAATTTTTTACAAAGGACTGACTTAAAATATTTTGCTTCAAAAAGGTTTGGTGTATTGAAAAATTTCATATCATATAAAAAAATATAATTTCTATTTTAATAAAAGATGTGGTTTTATTTTTCTTAATAAATTTATTTTAAAAAAGATAGCTTGATTTTAAAAATTCTAGATGAGATAGAGAAATGTACCAATTAATAAATGATTTTAATAAGAAAAAAATTAATTTAAGTGTTTAAATTTACTATAATACCTTTTGGATGAAAATAATGTGAGGATATTTAAAAGAAGGACAGGTGGCAAAAAGGTGAGTTAAAAAAATGACAAGTGATAATAGAAACTTGTTTTATTACATACAATAATTATAATTAGGTCGACGCATTCCATTCTTTGGTTTCTCTATGGATTAAATAAAATTTAATTTCAATAATTTTATAAGAATTTATTTAATTAAAAATTAATAATTTATTTTTGGACATCAAGTAACAAAAGTAAAACGCAGGGACCCAAACTGTAAAATATTTTCTATCCAAACCTAACTTTTGGGCATAAATGACAAATTTTAAACAACAAGGACCAAAGGTGTAAATTTTTAAAAATCATTTTCCCATCCCCGTTTTTCCGGCGACCGCCGGCCATCTCCGGCACAACTCCGACCGACACTGAAACATCGCATTACTTTTTTTAAAGCCCCTAAATCGTTCATTCGAACCGTGGACTTGATTCGAACACGCGGGAGTGTTTAATTCGACTTTAAACACGGTTGTAGTAACCTTCGAACCTGAAACCGACACCACGTCCAAAATCAGTTGGTTTCGAGCTCAATTACTATGAATTAATGTAATTAATCAACTGAAACAGTACCTGCGATTGTTACAAACCTAATTACCACAATCAATTCGACATTAACAAGCCATTAATCACTAATCTAAAACCGTAACACCACGTTCAAGCTCGGGGTCGAAACTGGCCAAATTGGAACTATTCAACAGAAGGGAAAGGTGACAATCGTTCCTTTCCAACTCTCTGTAAGTTTAATTTCACAAACAACACACACACACATCAAGATTTAATCGGTAATCGTCGCGAGCCTAGTTTGAACCCGGCATTGTCAATATTACATCAATTTAGGTAATTCAGGGGAGTTTTACAATCGGTTTTACATGGGGAATAAAAGCCCCATGATTCCACTCGTTAACAAAATTAAAGGGGGCTTCAATTTGATTGATTTGGAAACTAGGGTTCGTGGTGATTTGGGGATTCCTTGGGAAATAAGTTAAAACATTTGATTTGTGAATCATAACACAAATTAGGGCCTTGGCCGTTGGTTAAAGCTTGGAGTGGTGAGGTAAGGGACCCGGATTCGAACCCGAGTCCCTGCATTTTTTTTAAAATGAGTTTTCTTGATTTATAAATTCAAAAATATTTTAATATTATTATAAATTATATAAAAATCATTTTCAATCATAAATTAAATAAAATAATTTTCTTTTAAATTTTCTAGAAATTTAATTAATAAATCTTTTATTCTTTTACCTTGAAAATTATTAAAAAATTGTTATAAAATGTATTGTTAGTTTTAAATTGTAATGAAATTATTTTTCTTAATTCTCAAGAATTTCAATTTAATAAATCTTTCATTTTTTAAAATATATTTACAAGTTGAAATTGTATAAAAATGTATATATATATATATAAAATATATATATATATATATATATATATATATATATATATAATATATATATATATATAATTAAATTGTTTTATCTATTATATTTAATAATTGATTTTAATACCACGTCATTTATTATAAATTGGTATTAAACTACAAATTAATTATTAAATCAAAATATTTCAATAAATTCTTTAATTATAAAATTTTAATTTCTTATTGATGAAATTATTTCTTATTTGGTTATTTGAATTCTAAAATAAACATTCATTGGGTTTATTATATAATTATAATCATTGGCTAAATGGTTTATAAGTTTCAAATAAAAATCATTATACTATCATCGTTGCCATCCAAAAACCCAAATTTCAAAGGAAACCGTAGATTCCCGAGTACGTTTAAATTATAATAAATATGATTTAACTTTAGACATTGTTCTCTAGGTTGAATTTTAACAAACCTTCAGTGTTAGTACAAGACTCCATATTTATTCATCCTTATAATTCATGGGAGTTTTCCATACCCCATTTTATTTTATTTCACACATTTGGGGTGAAACATATTAACCTTATTAAAAGCACACTTGTAAAGACGTTTTATACTCTTGTAACACTCGTGTAATTCATCTTATATCTTGTCATGGTTACTTGGATTCTTGTAATTATTATATGATTGGCACTTGTAAAATGCAATCATTAACTATTGCTAGCCTAGCGACGTCATAGATCTATGGGCCTGACAAGCCTATTTGGTGCTAAAGCCGAGGTTATTGCCGGCTCCTGGTGACGTATTCTTGATCACCATGGGAACCAAGTACACTTAGCTAATCGTATAATTTCGTTGTGGCCATATTTGTCAAGGTTTGATTGTTACATTGTTTATCTATTTATATTTGCATTGTCCTTTAACCTATGACATAAATTGCCATCTTAATGTTTATATATATGTATGTATGTTCAACCTATGGAAACTCACCAACATTATATGTTGACCTTATTTTTATCATGTTTCAGGTAATGAACCCGCTTAGTATTACTCTTGAAGACATGTACACATCTAGGATTGGACCTAGAGATTAATAAAAGGGCATATTTTGTTACTTGATGCCAAATTAAACTTATGTTATGTTGGTTGTTTTGAGACTTATGATTTATCATTTCGTATGTCATGAACTTGGTATTTAATAATATTTATACTTTAAATTAGCGTTGTGTGGCATGAACAATCTTAACCCTCACATCTCGACGTTTCCGCCGTTAAGGTTAGGGTGTGACAGATTGGTATCAGAGTCCATAACTATAGGGATTTAGGTTATTAGAAATGGTGGCCTAGACTATGGTTAATGTAGGGACCCTTTTCATGAATATTTGTTATGATCTTGTAAGTTTGCTTATATGTCTATCACATGATGTTACATGTTGCATGATGAATCTCTTATGTGCTATTTGACTTTACTTAGAAAATGGTGCCTTAGGTATGTGACTTGAATCTTGTATACCCTAACCTTCTAATCCTCTTTATCTGCCTTTAGTTCTACCACGTCTAATCCCTTCTAAAACTTATTCTCGACTACGTGTGGAATCTTACGCATCATATCGAGTGGATAAAATTCTTTAGACACTATGTCTAAATCTTGAAAATCTCATCGAGGTTTTAATTCTAATAGCCTATAGGGAAGTGTGTGACACATAAACACCTGTATTCTGGATTTCCTGGCAAAAAACCCTCGGGCTAAGGTAAACATTTCGTATAAATCCCACTGCGGGACCTGTTATGCTTACCTGGGGATTTTCGGGATGAGTGATAAATTATGGTCAACATACACATTCTCCCCAAGGTAATTAGAATTAAGTTACATCGACGTGTCAATGTTCCTATTGGCTGTGTGGTACCAAATGGAACCATCTAGTTTATATTTATAAATTTCAAAATTTATGATTATTCGAACTGGTTTATCACCAAAATTCTAATATCTTCTCTATTTTTATAGAATGTCTCGTCATCATGGAAAACGTGCTAGCTCCGACCGAAAACTCGCCGCTATGATTGCCCGGCAAATGGCTGCTATTCTTCCAACCATGGTCGCCGAATTAAGTAGCACCCTGCTGGCTAATAATAGTAACAACGTGAATAGGAACAATGGTGGGGGTGATAACAATGGCCAAGGTGAAACAACAATAACCAAGGAGGGAATCACCGAACCTATACCTTCAAACACTTCAATTCTTACAACCTACTAGTTTTAGTGGGAAGGAGGGAGCCACTGGACTTCTCGAGTGGTTCGAAAGCATGGAGAACACTTTCATTAATAGTAAGTGTTCCGAAGAGCTCAAGGTCCGCTATGCTGCTAGTGTCCTTCAACAACGGGCACTCAGTTGGTGGAATAGTGAGAAGAGAAACCGAGGTTCGGAAGTGGCCTTGGCACTCACGTGGGAAGAATTCAAGAATGTCATGATCCAAAAGTTTTGTCCAAGGAGTGAACTGCAAAAGCTGGAGGAAGAATTTTGGAACCTCAAGCAAGATAGTGGCAACCACTTGGCTTACTCCACCCGGCATCACGAATTGAGTATGCTCTTACCGCATATGGTGGATACTGTACCCCGTAACATTGGGAAATTCATCAAAGGGGTACCACCACAAATTCAAGATGCTGTTGTGGGAAGTAGACCCACAACCTTGGAGGAAGCAATAAACATCACCGCGCAGCTCATTGAGAATCACATAAGGGCTGGTACTTTGACGGTGAAGGGTACAAAATCAATAGCAAAGGTGACTCCTGAGGCAACTAAGGAGGTAAAGGCTGAACCTTCATTCAAGGTTAAGAAGCGTAAGTTCACACCTGCTCGTAATTTTGCTGTGACAGCACCTAATGCTCCACAAAAGCAAGCTGTCATTGCAAACCAAGCACCTGTGGCAAGAGCATACACTGGCCCATATCCGATGTGCAACACTTGCAAGTATCATCATGCGGGAAATTATCCATGCCGAATTTGCTCTCTTTGCGGGAAATACGGGCATCTGGTGGCTACGTGTCATCGTGCCCCAAACAACGCTGCTATGGTCGCTAACCGAGCCTGCCACAATTATGGCGAAACTGGTCATTTTCATCCATAATGCTCTCGACTTGCGGGAAATGTTCCACCGGCTCGAGGACGGGCTTTCAACATCAATGCAAATCAAGTGCAAGAAAATAACGATGTGGTGAATGGTACGTCATTCTTTTCCATTACTTGATCTTTTGTTGTATAAAATTCATACCTGTTTTCCATGTATCAATGATAGCTCTATATCTGAGCAGGTATGTATCTTGTACATAATTGCTATGCGTCTATACTATTTGATTCGAGAGCGGATAAGAGTTTTGTGTCTTTAGAGTTTGAACCCACTCTTGCTAAACTGCGTTCTAAACTAGAAAAATCCTTACGGTTGAAGTCGCTGATGGAAATCTATCGTTGTTGATGTCGTCATTCGTGATTGCGTCTTGAGCCTTAACGAGCACGAACTTCCTATTGACCTTATTCCTATGCAATTGGGGAGTTTCGACATCATTATTGGCATGGATTGGTTAGCCAAACACTAAGCGGAGATTATTTTCTTCGAGAAGTGTATTCGCATTCCACTACCTTCGGGAGATACTCTAAAAGTCTTTGGTGAGAGATCGTCAAAAAGACTCAAGCTTATGTCATGTATCAAGGCCCGAAAGTGCTTGAGTAAGAATTACATAGCCTTTATGGCTTACGTAGTTAACACAAAACCCAAGGGGAAGGAACTTAAGGATATTCCCGTTGTATGAGACTTTCCCGATGTGTTTCCCGAGGATCTTAGTGGGTTACTTCCCGTTCAGGAAGTTGAATTCAATATTGATCTGATCCCTGGTGAAAACACTATGCCTAAGTCACCTTATCGTCTTGCACCTTCGGAAATGCAAGAACTAGCCAGTCAACTGCAAGAATTAACTAATAAGGGTTTCCTTCGTCCTAGCTCTTCACCATGGGGTGCACCTGTGCTATTCGTGAAGAAGAAAGATGGTTCGTTTCGCATGTGTATCGACTATCGGGAACTCAACAAACTCACCATCAAAAACCGATACCCTCTCCCTTGAATCGATGGCCTCTTTGATCAACTCCAAGGAGCTAGGCAATTCTCGAAGATTGATTTACGCTCTGGATATCATCAATTGCGAGTATATGACAATGATATTCCAAAAACCGCTTTTCGTACTCGATATGGACATTATGAGTTCATGGTTATGCCTTTTGGCTTGACTAATGCACGTGTTGTCTTCATGGATCTCATGAATCGAGTATATAAACCGTATTTGGATAAATTCGTGATTGTGTTCATCGATGATATTCTCATCTATTCCAAGACAAAAACCAATCACGAGTTGCATTTGCGACAAGTTCTTGAACTTTTGAAGAAGGAGCAACTGTACGCCAAGTTCTCTAAGTGCGAATTTTGGCTTAAAGAAGTTCAATTTCTAGGTCATGTGGTGAATAGCCAAGGAATTCACGTCAACCCTGCTAAAATAGAAGCCGTGAAAAACTGTTGTGTTCCCACGACCCCAACTGAAGTCCGCTCTTTTCTTGGTTTGGCGGGTTACTACCGTAGGTTCATTGCAAACTTCTCGAAAATTGCGAAACCACTTATGGCGCTAACTTAAAAGAATAGACTTTTTGAATGGGGACCTGAACAAGATGAGGCTTTCGAGACACTGAATCGCAAGTTGTGTAATGCTCCTATTCTAACCCTCCCTGATGGAAATGACGATTTTACTGTGTAATGTGATGCGTCTAGTCAAGGCCTTGGTTGTGTGCTCATGCAACGAGGGAAGGTCATAGCATACGCGTTAAGAAAATTGAAGGTTCATGAAGAGAACTACACATCCCATGATCTTGAACTTGGTGCCGTGGTTTTTGCCTTAAAGATTTGGAGGCACTACCTTTATGGGACGCAATGCATAGTCTACACCATCACAAGAGCCTCCAACACGTGTTCAATCAAAAGGATCTCAACATGAGGCAACAGCGTTGGGTTGAGTTGATTAGCGACTACGACTGTGACATTCGTTATCATCCTGGAAAGGCGAATGTTGTAGCTGACGCGCTAAGTTGCAAGAGCCACAAAAAGACTGTCTCACTTCAAGAAATTCAAGATCAAAGACAATGGTTTGACACACTGGGAGAATTTGATACGGAGATTCACGTGAATGTCAACGAGGCTACTATCATGCTTCAAAATATAAGGATCGATAGTGACCTTGAGTTTTGCATTTGTTATTCATTTATATTTGCATTGTCCTTTAACCTATGACATGAATTGCCATCTTAATGTTTATATATATGTATGTATGTTCAACCTATGGAAAACTCACCAACATTATATGTTGACCTTATTTTTAACATGTTTCAGGCAATGAACCCGCTTAGTATTACTCTTGAAGACATGTATACATCTAGGATTGGACCTAGAGATTAATAAAAGGGCATATTTTGTTACTTGATGCCAAATTAAACTTATGTTATGTTGGTTGTTTTGAGACTTATGATTTATCATTTCGTATGTTATGAACTTGGTATTTAATGATATTTACATTTAAATTAGCGTTGTGTGGTATGAACAATCTTAACCCTCACATCTCGATGTTTCGCCGTTAAGGTTGGGGTGTGACAATAGCAAACGTTAAATCTGGTGGGGTGGTAAGGCGTTGAACTTAAAGATGAAACCACGTAGTTGCATATAATTTTTTGGTTGTTTTTTTAATTTTCTTTTAACTTTTTATGTTTACTTTCATTTAAATTATCTTTCTTTTCTTCTACTTTTCATTTAAATTATTTTTTATTAGGCATGAGAGACAGACATAATGTTATTTTGTATGTTTTACTTTCTAAAATCAAAACACACTAACTTCATACATTTCTTTTATGTGTTTATCCACATAACTATGCTAGAGGACAGTGCGACAAGCCTAATGAGGTTTGTAGACGTGTCTTAACGCATCATTAACTAGGTAAATGTCAACGCGTGGCTTAAATTTTCTCGTTGTATATAAAATTAAAAAAAGAGTAAATATCATGGTTGGTCCTTGTGATTTAATGTAACTTTGGATTTGATCCCTAGTCTTTAAAAATTACAGATATGATCCTTAATATTTAAATTCTCATTCTTCTATGATCCAAGAATCTTACCTTTGCTAAATATTTAACATTATATTAAGAGTAAACTACACAGACAGTCCCTGGGTTTGCACGTATTGCACCTTTGTCCCTACTTTTAAAAAATTATAGATGGGCCTATGCTATGCAAGAAGTGCACGTTGACAGTCCTTGACACTAACAGAGGTTAAGTTTCTTTGTTAAGTGTTTAAAAATGACAATATACCCTCCTACAAATAAAAATAAGCAATAGCTTAATTAAGTGGAACCCATAAAAATCTAATCCCCTTTCTCCTCCAACCCAACTTTCAAATACCAAAAGACCCTACGGCTGCCATCACCACCCCCTATGACTGCCACCACCACCACCACCCTACGGTTGCCACTACCACCACCCCCCAACAGCTACCACACCCTACGACTTCTACTAGCGAAAATCAAATCACTCGGCATCATTCATCATCATCGATCTTCCAGCTCATCAGAAGTTGAATCACCCGACATCATATTCATCATCATCGATCTTCTGCCACCAACCTAAAACAAGATCTGATTCGAGAACGCCACCATCACTGTAGATCTGGTTCGAAAGCGTCGTCACTGGCCATCAATCTTTCACCTCAGTGGTTCTTCAACATCGCTCACCATCATACGACATCTGGATCTGGATTGCGATGTGTTATTTTAATAGAAGATCTTTACTTTCGATTTTGATCTCCTAAACCATAAGATTGACGGTGGTTTGTCGAGCCTGCCCATGAGCAAGGTGAGGGGTCGACGTAGATGGGGAATTAGGTCACCGAAGTAGGTGGCTGGAAAAAAAGAAGACAGCCGGAAGTGTTGCCGGAAAGATGGTGGCCATCGGAAGTGTCGCCGGAAAAGAAGGTGGTCATCGGAACCGTTGGCCAGAGGTGGCGATTAGGGTGGACAGGAGGGGGCAGGAGGCCGGAAGTGTTGCCGGAAAAGATAATTAAAGTTTTTTTTTTTGTTTTTTATATTTAATTGTTATAAGAGGGGCATTTTAGACATTTCACATGAATTTAACAGCAAAACTTAACCTCTGTTAGTGTTAGGGACTGTCAGTGTGTGCTACTTGCATAGTATAGGCCCACATCTGTAATTTTTAAAGTATGAACTAAAGTTGCAATACGTGCAAACCTCAAGAAACTGTCTGTGTAATTTACTCTATATTAAACATGTGAGTTGCACACTAAGGGCAATTGTATACTTTTACTAGTCATATTTTTTACTAATTAAACTAATCCCAAGCTTACTATGTTAAAGTGAATTTTGACAAACACTAGTCTTAATAAAATCTTGTTCAAATAAAATTCTGCATCAAAGTCGAATGTAGAATGTATTACTTAGTACCAATTTAGTTATAAATGAAAAGCAATTTCATCATATGCTCAATATTACGTTAACATTAAAATTCTTTGATTTGCGCATGATATAAAGCATTTCGTTAAGAACTTGTGAGAATGGAGAAACATATTCTATTTTGATTTTTATTGCGCATGAGAAACATATTCTTTGATTTAAATATTTTATGTTCAATGGAGAAAACAACGTACAGAGCACCATGGTTGATTTAGAGCAATGATGCACATGATCTAGGTTAAGTTAGGTGATAAAGCCAGCGATCTGGATTACAAAATAGGAGACAGAAAATAAACCTTAATAAAAATTCTAAATAAAAAAACTGAAATACCCATTTTAATATTAACTATAACAAAGGTTAAGGTCTTGGACCATAATAGAAAGAGATATAAAAGATAGGGGATCATGTTCGCAAGTTTTAAAAATTAGGAAGCAAATCAAGGACGAGTAGTAAAATTTATTCTTAAGAAAATTAACATACTTTGATACATATTAGGGATTAGAGGTGGCTAAAAAAACCGGTTCGGGAACCGGTTTAACCGAAAAACTAAAACCGGTTTCTGCCCAAACCGGTTTGGCACAACCGGTCCGAACCGCCGCGTTCCTCCACCGGTTGGAGGTTTCAAAAAATGAAACCGGTTTCAAACCGGTCTGATCCCAAAGCGGTTTCAAACCGGTTCCCAAACCGGTGCAACAAACCGGTTTTTAAAAACGCCGTTATATAACGGCTATATAGCTGTTTTTTGACCTTTTTTGTGTTTTTTTTACCATTTACACCCCATTAAGCTAGTATAAATATATATTGGATATTTTGGTTGAACCACAAAACTTAAAACGCTCTTTACTCTCAAAAAACGCTCTCTATTCTCAAATACGCTCAATACTTTCGTTCAATTCAAAAAAAAAAAACTCTTAATACTCTCGTTCATTGCAAAAGGCTTCATCAAGTGCTCAATCATCTGTTGGTTGTGATGCATCTCAAGCAACGGGGTGGTAGCAATCCTTCCTACGAATAGCAACCCCAAATATGGTGCAATTACGATTTATGTCAAATGGCTAGCGGTCCAAACAAAGCTCGTTGCAAGTATTGTCATAATTTTTCAAAAAAGATGCAAATACAACTTTGAAAAACCACATTGCGAATAAATATTGTAAGGCTTTGAAAGGGGACGTCTCAAGTCAAGCTTCGATGACAAGCGAAGGGAATCTTTGGGCTTATGACGTTGATGATGTTCGTGAGCAAATAGCGCATTGTAATTCAAGAAAGCTTTTCTTTGAATATTTCGACAATGAACGTTTGACTCGGCTAATTCAACGAACTCTCCAACAGCGATACACACATGTAAGTCGTGGTACACTTAGAAGAGGTTGCTTAAAAATGTGGAAAAAAACTAAATTGAATTAATATTTATTTTTGAAAAATTTACAAACCCGGTGTTAACTTAACTAGTGACGTTTGGTCGACTCCACACGGTTCACCGGACTCGTACATTTGTGTCACCGCCCATTGGGTTGAACCCGATTCTGACAAATGATGAAAACGTACGATTGCGTTTGAATTGTTTGATTATCCTCACACCGGTCAAAATATTTTTTTCTTATTGACAAAGTTATTAGAACATATAAACTTGAAAACAAATCTTGTCATATATCTTTTGATAACGCGTCAAATAATACGCTTGCGATAGAACATCTAAAATTAAAATATAAACCAACTTGTGACAGTGTGTTTTTCATAGTCGATTGTTGCGCACATCATAAACTAGCCGTTCAAGATGGTTTAAAAACTATTGAAATAGTAAAAGATAGTTTAAAAGAATGTTACGTGATATTTTTAGCAGTAACCAAATATATAGTAGGTATCGCAAGTTTTGTAAAGACGCAAATTCCAAGTGTTTAGGTCCGAATTGGGACGTACCTACAAGATGGAATTCGACTTGTAACATGTTTGAAAAAGCTATTGACAAAAAGAAAGTTAATAGCCTTTCATAATACTTTGGTGAGTCGTGAAAAGGCTTCGACTTACCATCCATCGGGTTAGGCTATTATTGAAAAAAATAACCAAATGCTTAATGTTTTTAAAACCGCAACTACTTGTCTTTCTGGAGTTTATTATCCAACGAGTTCATTAGTACTTCACCAAATTTACTTAATGACTTCAAAATTAAATGAGTTGTCATTCAGTGGTAGACATTATTCGGATATGATACCACCAATAAAAGAAAAACTTAAAAAAATATTTTAAAGAAATGTCTCCGGTTATTACATGTGCCGCTGCCTTAAACCTTGTTAAATACGTCGGGGTTGAAACTTACTTGATAAAATTACTTTTAATTTGGATGTAGAAGAAGAAAACCCATATTATGCTCAAAGTGCAAAAAATAATTTTAACACACATTAGGCCAAATGTTTGATGTTTATTTAGCAAATATGATGAAACATCAAACATGCAGGATCAGTTTTGACTCTAAACACACAGAACTCACTAAGTCTCACTTGATCGATGAAACACAGAATCTCAAACTAAAGTGATAATAATATACGAAGTTAATGAAAAGAGAATGGTTTCAAGATACTTGTATATATTACTTCTCAACTCAGTATTACAAGACTCTTAAGCTCATGCTACATAAGTTACAATGAGAAACTATATATACTACTATCTATAGCCGGTTATACTTGGAAAACCAGCTGGAATCTACTACTAGACAAATACTACATTGCTAGAAGTAAAGTATCTAAGATAAAATAATATCCTAGATAAGATAGTCATGATAGGTCTATGACTTACTTTTGGCACCAACTAAGAATGGTACCTGTACTAAGTTGAAAAGGTGAACAGTGGATTAAAGTATGGTCAACTACATGGGTTAGGAAAAGCACCATGCAGTGTATCAGAGTCTGTCAGACAGACCATACTTTTGTCCACTGGTTCATAGTTGATTCTTCGAAGCTAAATGGCTTCGGAAGAATAAGTTCTTCCGAGGCCATTATACTTCGGAAGAAACAACTTCTTCCAAATCTTCTACGGGTCTTTATGACTTTATTCTTCGGAAGACTTTATCTTGGATCTTCTAAGTGTGAATACTTCGGAAGGAAAACTGCTTGATCTTCAGAAGACTTTGTTCTATCCTTCGGAAGTTCTTTATATACTTCGGAAGGAAAACTACTTAGTCTCGGAAGACCTAGTTTTCCTCCGGAAGCTCTTCAGACATAATGCTTCCGAAGATCTTTGACATAGCTGCGGAAGAGTAGTTTTGACTTCGAAAGACTTCTTCAACTTGTACACAAAATTGTTCTAAGTGTGTTTTGGTTGCACCAGCCTCATATGATCCAACAAACTCCCCCTAGGCTGCTACCAAAACTTCACTTCCTCTTGCTCTTCAAGGCCTTCAACACCAGAGAAAGCCTATATCTATCTGTCTCTTTGTTTTTCCCTGATGTGTTGGTGAGGAGTTTGTACAGGTCATTTGTAGATAATAAATCCAGTCGATTGCTCTGAATGACATGTACTCTTTGTGCATCCCTCTGAAGAGTATTAGTTGATGGGAAAGGTAGTCATATTCCCATCTAACTATAGGATCTGAAGTGGAGCCCTCAACCATCTATAGAAAGGTCTTCCCTTTTGTGGTTGTGCCTTCTTCAGCATCCTGTGCTCTCCTTTTCAACTCTTCTTCAATCTTGGTATTCTTTGTGAGCTCGGCTAGATGAAGGCTGCTTAAATGATTTTTGATGTGAGCAGCTATCTCAGAGTTGGAGGGATTAGAGAATGGCTTCTCTACTAACTTAGTAATGTCAAATCTGCTGGAATGTAGCAGAGATGAAGTGTCAGCCCTGGTACTTCACCATTCTTCCTTTCCACAGCAAAGCTGTGGGATCTTCATGAACCTCCACTGGACAATTTCTTTCTAGGATAGAGGGGTTTTGTTGGTAGTTTGTCCTTTCCTAGTGTCCAGAAGAGTCACCGGTATTCTTCTTAACTTCTTTACTTCATTGAGAGTATCTGAATTTGTTGCAAGAAGTTGAAGAGCCTGGTCCAGTGTTCCTCTAGGAAGATCAAGGAATGCATCTCTTGTGAGGGAACTGGAAGAGCATCAATGAAAGTTAGCTGGATGGACTCTTCCTCACAAGAGATGTCGCTCAGTGTATGCAATTTGTGAGCTTCTTCTTTATCTCCTTGAATTCTTCCAAGGTCAGGGGTTTTGATGGATCAGAGGATGGTTTGGTTTTAGTGGGTTCTTGGTTGTGATTTGGGTCGTAGGATAGGTGGTGGTGGTAGTTGGTGGGACGCAGTGGGTGATGGTATAGGTAAGGTTGATGGAGAAGGTTCAGGGGTGAAAGGTTCTGTATTGATGGGGAAGGGAGACGGTGTAGGTTGTGTTTTGGGTAGTGGTTGGGTGTGGTTTGGGTGCCATCCTCTGAACACTAGGAGTTTGAGCAACCTCCTGCCTTCTTCCTAAGCGAATGTCAGCTTTGATGTCGCTGACATGTAGCTGTAGGGTCTTGATCTACATGGGACCCACTTGCCTGCCGGAGAAGCCGTGAGCTCGGAGATAGGATTTCATCCAATCCTTGTCTCCCTCCTTTTTGGCAACCGCAAGTTCTCCCTCTATCTCTTTCTTTCTCTTTTCTCTCAACTTCTCCCTAGCAGCCTTCTTCATCTCCTTGTTGATAGATCTTGTTCTTTGTGAAAAAGAAACAAGATCATGTCATTTTGGTGAGGTGCCAGCTCCTCTTAAGAATAGCCTCTATTACAGAGAAAGGCTATTCTTCCATCCTCTCCTTTCCATGGCTTCTTCCTTCTTCGTCCTTCTTTCCTCCTCTTTGGCCAACTTGCTGCTTCTTCCTTTTTCTTTGTTCAGCAAGGATGCCTTTTTAGTTTCACAAGCTCATCAGTTGGGAGTAGAAGAGTTTCTTCGCTGGCTACTCCCAGGCTGATGAGCCTGTCAATGATTTCCACCCTCATTTTATTGTTGAGACTTGCTTGGGCGGCTATTGCTGCTTTGCTACTAGCAGCCAACAACTTTCCAGTATCAAGTTACCTTTCTTCTTTAGCTTCTCCAATCTTTCCTCTTCTAGTAGCTCCTCAGCAGTAAGCTTTCTCGTCCCCTTAGGATCAGAGGAAGATTCAGCCTTTGGGAACTTAGGTTCAGAAGATTCAGGTTGGAATGAGGGGTGTTTGAAGTGGTGGTTCTTGTAAGAGAGGGGTTGTAAGGAAGTCCTTACTATTAATCTTAGAGGCTAGTTCAAGGATTGCCTTTGTGATGAACAGATCACTGGACAATGAAGACAATCCAATTATTCCTTCGGTAGCTTGGATTTCTGCCTCAGAAGTAACTGGAACTGCATCACCTGTCCCATCCAAATCAGTTGCTGGGCCATCAGTCTGTACATCCCTTCGAAGTTAATCTTGGGTTCAGTAGAGACCTTAGGTTGACCAACTTCCTCTTTAGAGGTAGGTGGTGCATTCAGCCTTTCAAGCTCTTCAGCTCCAAAGTAGGCGATAGCTAGATCAGGGGGGTTGTTCAATGGAGGAGCTCACCAAAAATTTGGTTAGAAACTATTAAGATCTATGAGCATCCTTTGGTCCACCTGAAAGGTAATGGGAGCTGGTTGGGAAGACTGTTATAGGGTGATGCTGTTGGGGGTAAAAGATAGATAAGGCATAGGGAGAGGTTGTTATTATGGGGTAAGTGGGTTCCTCATGATGTTGTTCTGTACATTCTCCCCCTTTTTGGTAGCATCGTCTTGAGAAGTAGATGAGCTGGAGGAAGAACTCAAAGAAACCTGAATAGGTACGTGCCTAACAGACTTCTCAATCTGTTCTCAGCTAGTTTAGCCTTGAGATATTCAATCTCAAGTTGCTGAGTGGCAGACCTGTCCTCTAAAGTCTTAACTTTGATTCAAGGTTTGAGACTTTAGAAATCAGGTCTTCGATAATGAGTTGCAGTCTACCCTCATTCTTTTGAAGAATCATAGGGAGATGAGATAACATGCCTGGCATGTTCATCATCACCACCAGTTATGGTTCATCTCCACACTAGTTGGACTCACCTCAGTTGTTCATCAAAGGCTATGGTGAACAAGTCAGCATATGTTCATTTAAATTAACTTTTACTAGTTTAATCAAGTGTTTCTCATGAATATCTCGAATGAAATGATACCTGATGTCAATGTGCTTTGTCTTGGAGTGCTTGACTGGATTTTTGTAATGGAAATAGAACTCGTGTTATCTATGTGGATAGGAGTATTCATGAAGTTAAATCCATAGTCTAACATCTGATTTTGAATCCATAGCAGTTGAGCACAGCAGCTCACAACAACAATGTATTCAGCTTCAGCAGTTGATGTAGAGACATATGATTGCTTCTTGTATTGTCAGGAAATAATCCTTCACCAAGAAATTGACATCCTCCTGATGTGAATTTTTGTTAATGTTACAGCCACCATAATCACTGTTAGAGTACCCATAGAGATTGAAATCCTTATTCTTAGGATACCAGAGACCCAGTTTGGAAGCTCCTTTGAGGTATCTAAGAATCCTTTTGACAGTAATTAGATGAGACACCTTGAGAGCAGCCTGATATCTCGCACAGATGCAAGTTGCAAATATGATATCAGGTCTACTAGCTATGAGATATCAGAGATCCAATAATTGTCCTGTACTAATGCGATCAGTATCCTCCCCTCGAAATCAGGACATAATTATGATTTCTGGGTATAGGTGTCTTGGCTGTCTTACAATCTTTCATCTGAAATCTTTCTAAGATCCTTGACATACTTAAACTGATTGATAAAGAATCCTTCTTCCATCTACTTCACTTGAATCCCAAGAAAGAAATCCATCTTTCCCATGGAGCTCATCTCAAATTTCTTCTCATGATGCTTTCAAAGTCTTTGCACATTTGGTCATTTGAGGAACCAAATATGATGTCCGACGTAGACTTGAACAAGCAACATGTCCTTCCTAGATTTCTTTATGAACAATGTTGTCTATGGTGCCTCTGGTGTAGCCGTTTTGAGGAGAAACTGAGACAAAGTCTCATACCACAGCCTAGGTGCTTGATGCACCCCATAAAGAGCTTTATCCAGTTTGCACACATAGTTGGGATGCTGTGGGTCTTCAAATCCAGGTGGCTGACACACATAGACTTCTCTGTCTAATTCCCATACAAAAATGCACATTTGAGATCAAGTTGATAGACTGTGAAGTTCTTGGAGGCCGCAAAAGCAAGGAAGATTCGCACAGCTTCAAGTCTTGCAACAGGTGCAAAGACATCAGTGTAATCTATGCCTTCTTCCTGTGTGTATCCTTAAACAACAAGTCTTGCTTTGTTCTTGATGATCAAAATCTCTATCATCTCTTTTATTTCTGAACACCCACTTGATGCCATAGGGACTTAACCAGGTGGCAAAGGACATAGGTTCCATACCTTTTGCCTCTTGAATTGAGCAGCAATTCTTGCATAGCTTTAATCAAATTGTTGTTCTTGAGAGCTTCTTCCACCTTCTTTGGTTCCATTTGAGAGAGAAAGCATGAGTACTAGCATACATTCCTATTGTGGGTCTGTCTTCTTGTTCTCACACCTTCTGATACATCCCCAATGATGTTTTCAGCTAGATGATGTGTGGTATCCTGAGCCTAGGAGTCAAATCTAATTGCATAGATAGGTCTAGGTTTGAGAAGTTTTGCTCAGAACTTCGAACACCTTCCCATCTGAGGTCTCACATTCATTCAATGAGGACTGATTGAATGAATGAGTGACATCATCAATGTCAGTATGCTGTGAAGCAGCATCAACAGTTGCCTGTTCCTCTATGTCACTGTTCATCAGCTTGGTGTTGAGTGCTTGAATTGTCAACTTCTGGGTTATGAGGCTCAGTGAATTGACAATTGTTGAAGCTCCTTGTTTCCTGAGATACTCATACTTTCAGGACTTTCAGCAGTAGGACCTGTTCTTCATTTCTTCTTGGAGAACTGGAAATGGGTTGGGTAGCTTAAACAGTTGATCTTCGTTTGGGTCACTTTGAGTTCCTGTTCCAGCTGAAACATTCTCACAAGATGGTTAGAATAGTTTGGAAACAATTCTAAATCAAAAATGTATTCAGGTCCATTCCCTCTAACACAAGGAGTGTGCTCATTAACAACAATATTGGATGATTCCTCAAACTGTTAACTTTTGATATTATACACTCTATAAGCAATAAAGGTGGAGGAATATCCAACAAAGATAGCATCATCCGACTTTTTAGCAAATTTGCTAAATTGTCCTTTGTGTTGAGTATGGTACACCTGCTACCAAAGGACCTAGAAACCCAATGAACGGTGGCCTCTTGTTCCATAGCTCATAAGGGGTCTTCCCATGAGGCTTAACAATGAGAACTCTATTTTGCATATAACATGTAATGCTGACTACCTCTGCCCAGAAAGTTAGAGGCAGCTTTGAATCAGCTAACATGTTCTTGCAGTCTCAATAAGTGTCTTGTTCCTCCTCTTAGCAATACCATTCTATTAAGGAGTTCTAGGAGAACACTATATTGTCTGGCAATCCCTTTTGAGTTACAGAATAAGTCAACAACTTGATTCTTAAACTCAGTCCCTTGATCACTTTTAATAATTTTCACCTTGTGATCCTTTTGATTTTCAATTTTAAGAATAAAAGATTTTAAACTTCAGCTGTTTCATCTTTAGTTCTTAAAAAGAATACCCAAGTGAATCTTGTAAAATCATCAACAATCACAAGACAGTATGATTTCCTTCCAATGCTCATTATACTTGTGGGACCAAAAAGATCCATGTGCAATAAGTGTAATGGAGTGGTGATAGAGTTAACTTCTTTGGATTTGTGAGTGACCTTGTGTTGTTTTCCTTTTAGGCAAGCAATACGGTTGTCTTTACAGAAAAACTCCTTTTTAGGCACACCATGTACCAAATTATTTTTAACCAAATTGTTCATGGTTTTAAAGTTACATGGCACATTCTTTTATGCCAAAGAGTTGACTCATTACCATTGGCTTTGGAAAGAAAGCATGATACTTCACCCAGTGGGGAAGCATTGTTCATGTCCAGCTTGTACGTATCTCCTCTCCTGGGAGATCTAAGAAGCACCAATCCTAAGGAATTGTCATCCCGGGTTCAAGGATAATGCACTCATGTTTTGTGAAAAGCATTTGGTGCTTTTGGTCACAGATTGAAAAACACTTAACAGATGTGTTCAAGATGTTTGACAAAGTTTACTTTGTCAACTTTTAACTTTACCATTGGATACACTACCTCTACCAGAAATGTATCCTCCGGCTTCACTTCCAAACTGAACATGACCCCATTAAAATGTTCAAATTGTTGAAGAAGAGATCTGTTCCCTGTCATGTGCCTGAGCATCCGCTGTCCACAATCCATATATTCCATTCTTGTCATGTGGATGTCCTGCACATAAAGTGAGATGATAGTTACTATTGGAAACCCAAGCTTGTTGGTCTTGGGGTTCTTCCAATGTAGATGATTTAATTGAACCAAAGTATAGGTAAGTGGGTTCAATTTGTGTTTGTGAGGAAGAGGTACTGGCTGCAGCATCTGTTGGTTCTTCCATACCATTCTAGGGTTGACCAGTGTAGATGATCCTGAAGAGGATTGAGCAGCATGACCTTCTTTCGAGACTACTTTTTTTCGGAAGATTTCAAAGGATTCTTTTGTTCCTTTGTTTGTTCTTTGGCTTGTCTTCCGAAGCTATTTTTCTTTGGAAGAATGATTTTCTTCAAAAGCAACTTAGCTTCGGAAAACAAGCTTCCTTTCCTTTTCACTTGGACCAGTGATAAGGTCCAAATGTGAAACCTTCCTTGACTCTTTCTTTTAATATTGGTTGCAAATGTGTGCTGAAGGATTGTAGTAACAATCTTTAGCCATATGGTATGCAGACCACAGATTATGCACTCAATGTTACTCTTGATGGGGCGTGATGGCTGTTGTTCTTGCACTCCTTTTCTTCAACAGCTTTCCCTTTAACTTCTGATCCTTCAGTTGGACAGGAATGGGGTACTACATTCCTTTCCTGGGCAGAGTTCCAGCCACTTTGAAATCCGGCTGAAATGAATACACCCTTTTGTCTGGGATCTATCTTCTCCTAAACTCAGTCACCTTCTTGGCAGTTTTCTTTGCTGCCATGATTTAGTTCTTCTCTCTTTGGTGGTTAGGGGTAGGACATCAGCGGTGGGAATGAGGTTTTCTACCTTATCTTCCCTGGGTGGTCACCATAGTTGCATCATCTTTTTTGCTCATTGGGTAGTGGGTCAGCAGTTGGAACCTCTTGCTCATTGAGTGCCACATCTTGGCTGGTAACAGACACATAAGAGTGTGGTGGAGTAATTCATTGGTTCCCAACCCACTTTGTTTGATAACACCCTTTGAGTGGGAGGATGATGCAATGATGGTGTTGAAGTTATGCTTTTAATAGCATACTTCTGTGCTTTAGCCTCAGCTATTACTACTGGGCTTGAGCCTTAGTCAACTTAGAAATTAAATCCTTTATTTGATCCTGTAGTTGTATGTTCATGCTTTAAAGAAGAAACATTCTCTAACTTTTCAATTTTGAGTTTATGGTCAGATTCGCTTTCTTGAAATCAGATTTTAGGATGGTCAAGGACTCAATATGGATTAATTTCCCTGTTGTAATCCTGATAAAGTTAACGTTAGCAATACAAGCTGGAGTATAGAGGTTTTCATATACCTTGATGTCTCAGTTCAAGCCATGGTGCTTGAGTAGGAGTGACATCTTGCACCATGAAGCTCCAGTCAACATCTTGAGTAACAGCCGCAGTTTGCTGCTCAGTAGGTTTTGGTGCAGCCCTTGAGGTGGTAGGATGTTGGGAGGCTGAGTTGCTCCAGGATTGGATCTTGGAGCTTTGCATTCCCAGCAAAGAGACCAAGCTGGTACAGTTGTAACACTTGGCTTTGCTTTTATCAAATCCAATTTGCTGTGGTGGATCTGAGGGAACTACCTTCCTGTTCTTTTGAAGAACTTCTTTGCTCTGTAGGTTAGGAGCGCATCTGTTGGACAATGTCCATGTACTCAATGTCATCTGGGCTAAAGCACTCTAGATCATCAAAGCAGAATTGAAAATCTCCAGAGTGTTCACTTCCTAAGACAAGGCACAATTATCCTGAAAAGGAGTGGTGTTGAGCCTGTTGAGACCTGGGTGTCTTAGGGAAAGTGATGTATGGCCAAGGAGGAGATGAGGCTGTTAGGGACAGTTCAGGTATAACTGAGGTTGTCTTGATCCTTCAGCAACATGTAGAGCATTGCTGACAGCAGGATTTGAGGGTCGGTTCATCTGTTGGCTTTTCTGAGTCTCCATTTCAATATGGTATCCATCAAGGATTCCGTACAGTTCAGTCATGGTGAGAGTGTTAAGATTCTCAGTCTCTTGATAGAAACAATAGAAAGTCCATTCATGAGGAATGCACTCATGAATTTCCTTATAATGTCTCTCTTCTGAAGATCCACTCCACAGACTGAAGAGAGGTGATCAAGTTCATGTACCTGAAGTATTGTGGCTCAAGGTCTCACCAAAATATATGTGAAGTTTCAAACTTCTGCTTCAGTAATCCTTCTGGACTCCTTGGATTCAGTGGAACCAGAGTACATCAGCTTCAAAGCATCAAAGAGTTCTTTGGCTGACTCGCATTGCTGAAAGCCAACCATTATGGAGTTTGGTATGGTTGTTAGCAAAACAGTCATTGCTTTGCAGTCAATGTCTATTTCTTGAAGTCTTCATCAGAGTAGTCTTCAATGGCCTTCTCTATCATGGCCCATTACCCGCTGGGGCTGCTTACTTAGGAACGTTAGGACCCTGGGTGAAAGATTTCCACATGCGGCTATCTTGGTACTGATGAACCCTTCAATACATTTACACCAAGTTCCAAAATCATCAGGAGTGATGATAAGAGCATTGGTCATTTGTTCCCATTCGAACTTAGAAATTTCTGGTTAAGATCCATTAAAGTGAGGTGGGTGAGTGAGTGTGAAGAAACAATGGTGATTTGGGATGGTTAGATCTCACATCAAGAGCTGACGCTCTGATACAATTGTAGGATCGGTTTGACTCTAAAACAGAACTCACTAAGTCTCACTTGATCGATGAAACACAGAATTCAAACTAAAGTGATAATAATATACGAAGTTAATGAACAAGATAATGATTTACAAGATA